>JAQFZG010001646.1:0-19940 GCA_034695465.1 Entomobrya nicoleti
GAGCAAATTTCCGCAGTGTAAGTTTAATGACAACAAGATTTGTAGGAGGCTAAGGACATCATTTCAGGCATAACTAACAAATATTTGAAGACGGATGGAATGTTAAGATTTGCACGCTCTGCATAATTCTGCATGCAACATAGTTTACAAGTTTACATGTAAACTGTGCATTTGCACAATTTTAATGTAGATAGGAGGAAAAATACATAACATTATAAAATTCCATTTCTTGGCTGAACCTCTCATTCGGGTCGGATGGAAATGGTGTGCTGCTGACAGTCATGAGAGCATGTTAACACATTTTACTACTCACAAGAATTTTTTCCACTGATTTTTTTTTATTTAAGTTTTCTTCACTGTGTGCTTAGTCAAGTGAAGAAATGACAGAGTAAGATCACAAAGCTATTTTTGGTAACGTACATGTGAATGCTCCAACAAAGAGATGCCTCATTTGCTGGGTGACATTCACTGTGAAACGTAATATCTGCTAAAATCGTTTGGAATTTCTTTTCTTTTTCGTTCCTTGTCATTGTCATGTCATGTCAGTTAGTCAGTTAGTATACTGAAATTAGCCAGTCCACCTTTTTCAATTTACAAAGATTTTTTTTGGAACCCAATCCACTACCACATCTTAACAGCATCATGCTAAATATGAGGAGTTTAAAAATATGAATGATCATGCTTACAAAAATCGACATGGTCTCCCGGTGAAAAATAAACCTTAGGAATCTGCATTTATCATTAGCATCACCCGGTCATTTCTCACATTTCTCTTGTGCACACAGAAAAAAACTTTGCTTTGGTAAATAGAGAAAAATTTGGGATGACATCATATCTTAAGCTTATTTTTGTTGCTGATGATGATGCAATATTTTGCACTAATATGAATGATGTAAAATGGCATAAAAATAAAACCCTTCAAACATAATTTTTACTTAAATTGTCTATGCAGGTATTTGCTTGACTACAAAGAGCTGTTTGGTGGAGCAGTCGCAATCACCCGAGACCAATTTTTGACTGCCAATGGTTTCTCCAACGAATTTTACGGATGGGGAGGGGAAGATGATGATCTTTACAGACGGTTAAATGATAAAGGGCTGGAAGTCATACGACTTTCACCGACAGTCAGCTCGTATAGAATGCTACCTCATCAGGCAAGTTTATAATGAAATGATATTGAGTATTTTTGTCAGAGTTTTTCAAAAATGTCATAATTGTGCAATTAAAATGTTTTTTTAAATAGAAACAATCAGAGAGTGACGAAAGGTTTGACACTTTAAAACGGGGCAAGGAGAGATACGAAAATGACGGTCTCAACAGTTTACAATACACGGTTGTGAACCATATCGAAAGCCTTCTGTATACGTTAATTCAAGTTAGACTTTAAGAAGTGGTCTTGTCAAAAAAATGTGATTGTTTAAAAAAAATTAACTTCAATATAATATGCAGTACAATCAATTTTGGTTCCCGCAGCTACATTTTAAAAAAATATCAAGGTGATAATACTATCATTAGAATATTTTAGGATGCAGATTTATCAGCAGGATCATAATCTAGAGTGGCCTTAGAGATTAACTTTTTGCAACTTGGCGTTTTTTTGAATTCACAGCTTTACTGGTACTTTATTGCGTAACAAATCATGCATAATTATTGTGGGATTATTAATGGAGATCTGATGTTTTACTTTTTATTGTCGCTAAAACAGTATCTAAAAAGAAATCCGCCAAAAATACTCTTGTTCGCTTGTCTTACAATTAGGGGTTGTAGGAACAAACGTGATAACTGTACAACAATCTCTTATATTTAATAACGTAGTGTTTAGATTTCAACGAATTAATAGAGAGAAAAATCATAGCTAGTTACATATATTTAGTTAAGTTATGCCAAAATATACGGCTGCATTTAAAAATAATCTAAGGTGTATAATTAACAAATTTTATAATACATAATTGATAGTGCACACAATTGTATTGTGTTACGTATACATTCACAGTGATGTTTTGTAAAAAAACTGGCCTTTGTTTTAAACAATCAAATGCGCTTGCTTGCAGTTGCAACTTGCAATCACTGTCAACTGGAAAAAGTAGCATAGCTGTTATTAAATTAGCATTATTTTTCATTAGCAAACAAAATCTTAAATGAACGAGATAGAAATCTCAGCCATACTGTTTTACTTTTACAATATGGCCTTGTATAAACGAAACAAATATTGAATTATGCCAAGGTATGATAATTGAACAACTAAATTCTACTTATTTAATTTTTTAAATACTGAATACATGCAATATTATTACTTTTGAAAAAACTTTGAGTTTTTAAGTATTGTGTAACACTACCGGTTTTATAAGTATTTACTTGGTCTAGTCAAGTGAACTTTTTCACTTAGCATTTTACTGGAAAATCAGTCGTAGTAAAAGATTATAGTACATTGAAAGCGTATACAGGGAAATTTAATCACGGTACAATATTGAATATATATTGCACTTGTTACGAAACGTAATGAGTGCTAATTTGCAATTAGGTGTAGTGTGGTAGGTGTACTAATTAAAATTACGTCTAAATCTAAATTTATAAACAATATTATCTGACGATCTGTTCGAATTGAAATTAAAATATTCAATGAGATTTATATAAATAAGTTGACACTTATACAAATTATACGTATTACTATATATTTATATTTTCTATGAGATTAAAACCTGATTTGGTATTGGATTTTTAACTGAAAAAAAAAATTCCCACAACTCTGTTAAATGGAAGTGTTAATTAACTATTTACTTTTAAACTGTATATTTAATATTATCTATAAATTGGTAAATAGTCAACCAGTTATTGAAACATGTATGTTTAAATTATATTATTATTAACTTTAATTATTAATGTGAATTTTTTATGAAAATTATCATCAACTATTTCTATATTCGAGCTTCTTCTTTCAATATCAATTTGATATTATCAAATATATAATATGTATAATGGTTCAGTATACTGATGTATGTATATGAAACTTGTACGTATCAATTCTACACATTCCAAACTAAAACTATAATTATATAATTATTATGATGTTTCCAAGCTGTGTTCCAAAAAAATAACTTTAAATGGGATGATATTGTCAGAATTATTTACAGTGCAAACATATTTGCACTAATATGCAGACAAATGCATTTTGGTATGCGATGAGAGTAAACTGATGATCGGATTCTGGTTAATATTATGAAATAATTTTAGCAAATTCTGTGTGATAATTGTAAATAAGTTGCCTTCTTGATGCTATATACTAACTAACTGGATCATAAACATAATAACACAGGTGAATCGATTAATATTGACGACCAAGTGTCCTTGATTTTAGTGTTGTTTTATTGCTAGAAATAGATAGAAGGGATAAAGAGAGAAACATGTAACAACATTATTGGCCTTCAATCGTTAAAAAAGAGGAAATTAAATATGAATGTGCTATAGCTTAAATTACTATTTGAGTGTCTTTTAGCTTATTATTAGTGTTACCTAATTTTTAAAAAAACTATTAACCAAAGCGTATTATTTTTGTTGTGTAAAAGCAAATGATCAAATTACTTGTTCTTACTTTTGGTAATAAAGGAAAATTGAAATATTTATTACGAGTTGCTCCATTTTTTTTTCTTCAGAAGTCACAGGAAGTGAAGAACATAGAAAAGTTCAAAACTGCATACATCCCCTTTTTTAAACCGAGAGGAATTTGTGCAGTTTTCAATTTTCATTCAATATTTTATTATTTGTTTAAAATCAGAAAATTATACTTTTTTGAACATCATTTTATAAATGCATGGAAAGTGGTTTTAAAAGCTATATGCTAATTTTGTATACATATTTTATCATGGGAGTTGAGTTTTGTTGAATATCTCTCATCTCTGGAGAAATTAATAACTTGAATGCATAGTTTATAAAAAACAATTTGATAACATGATGAGCATCAAAATTGAACTAATTGTTTGTAGTTATATGTCGAAAATAATAACTGGTAATAAGCAGCACAATATTATACAGATATAGTATTTATGTCTTAATGTCCGTTAATGATTATTGAAGAAATCAGATTTATCATTATTGTTCTTATTATGTATTATTATACGGAGAAGATAATAATTGTAATGTAGACAATATTTACAAATTAAGTATTGATCATTCCCTCCCACGGAATCTTTTTGAACAGTATAAACGCTGAAAATAACACTGGTATTGAAAAGGAAACAATTGAATTTGAACGAAGTGACTTTCCAGAGTTGCATCCATCCAATTCACAAGTCAAAATGCATCCTCTCAGCAGGTCTTCTTCAAACTGAAAGTTTCCACATTGGTTGTCCATTGTAAGTGTGGAGCATCGTCGTATAACCACCTTTTCGTTTGTCTCATCTACAAAAGTCCCCCAAATAACAATATAGCTTAATTTATTTATACAATTGCTTAATTTTTCAACGCTTTTGATAACTGCTTTCTTACATGATTTTCCAATCACTTTAATGCAAAAATGTGCAGGGAACTCGCCTACGTGATTTCTCTTTGGCACTTTGCATTTATCTTTATACGAGGAATTGGAATAACCTGGGTGAAAGGGATCCTCACAATTTGGATTACTTCCGTTCCGGGACGAACAAACAAAGCACCCTATCGTATGAACTTTTCCTAAAAAAAGGAAAAAGAAAGCAAACTCTTAAAATCTGATAAAAATTTGAATCACTTTAAAATATGAGTTATCTGACTTACCAAAATAAAAAATGATGGAAAGCTCAATCAGCACGCCAATGAACACCTTTGCTGTAAGTGACATTGTATTATATTTTATCTTGATGTGCCTTTTTGTACAGTTTCGGTAAACAACACGTGACCCGCCGTGTGGGTGTCAACGTCAACAGGAAGAAAAATGGATTATTAGAGACATGTGTGTGTACATAGGTATTTGTGAAAAACTCCTAACACCTTTCTAAAATTGCTTATTCCAGTTTATTTTGAGACGACATCTTTCCCCTCATTACTAATGGCAACCTGTAAATATCAACAGACAGAAAATAATATATTTATGACCGATCGGAACAAAGATGAAAGACAACAATTGGACAAACAGGAAAAAAATATTGGAAGAGGATATAAATCATGGTTTTTCACAAGACAAAAAAACATGCATACCTTTATTCGTTCTCACAAAATGTTCTACATATATGATATATAAAGCTATCTCGTTAAGCCTTGAGAAAACGCTGTGGTCACTCGCAAGCTTATAAATACGTATTTATATGTTTGTTCGTAGCACCACAAATTACATTAAAATGCACTCTGTCAGTTCCTTGCAAAATAAGTTATATTCGGGATTCCTAACATTTTTCAATGTTTACACAAGGAATTAACGGTAAATCCACTTTCTCCCAATGCGTAGTCATCAGTAAAGGTGCCCTGCTTCTTGAATCCCAATAACAATCTAAAAAACAACTACAAAAGTAGCAAAAAAAACAGATCCAAGTATGTTTACTTATACCAAACTACATTATGTAATGTGATGGGTCTACTTTTCTTTATAGTATGTTGAACTCACCACCACCACCACCTTTCTTTCTTCTGTGCTGTTTCCACAACTACCAGGAAACGGACAACATGTCTGGGACAATTACCATTTTCTCTTTTTCGTTTCGACAGATATGCTATCAGAACTGCTGGTCTGTAAAGTGGTTACGATAGATTAATCAATGTGACTTCATAATGAATTTATTACACGCCCATCGTTATAAAGTTTTTTAGACAGGAAACGCGCATACACAATTGGTGCTGCTACCATGTTTCATTGTGACTATCACTTTCTTTTTATTTTGGAAGTCTACTACAAAGAAGATCTTTCATAACAACATGGTTAAAAACTATATAGTATGCAACCAGCAATATATATATACTACACCATACATAGTAGTTTTCTTTCTTTCCAGAATGGAATCAGGGAAATGTGTACATGTATAAAATATATTAACCGTTTTGGAGTATAATGGTGTGATACGCATAAGAACATAAGTATTGATTTTGTGTATAATGCAATGTAAGTACATTGTACCCCAATAAACCGTTACTGCTGCTTACAGTTTGTACATATGTACAACCTTTTTGTATTTATGTCAAGCATATACGTTTTTTATTCATATGAGTATCAGTTGGCATGTGTGTTTTCACCGGAACAAGAACAGACCGTTATTCGGGCATTAAAGACATTTACCCCGACACTGAGAAGGATCTACATCGTTTTATCCCTTTTTGGTACTTGGCCTGATAAGTAAGTGGCCTGGCCTGAATGACACGTTGTAGTAGTATTGTATCCTCCCCTTTTAGTTTATAGTTTTTACCGTTAATATCTTCCTTGTTTGCTATGTTCTTGTAACGGGAAAAGGATGAAACGAGACAAAAGGCATAAAAATTCGTAACCCTTTCGAATGTGGCTGTTTTTAATGATGATCATGTTGTACAATAAAAATGTACTCTCAACAAATCAAACAATGGAAATAAATATCCTTCTTGAGTGCCTTGACATGAGCATGCTAGAATGCAGTGTTTAGTTACACCGTTTATTTGATAGTAGAATGAAAGGTGATGATCACGGTATTTGGTGGTGAAAGCAATAAATATTATGCAGCGTAAATACTTACTTTACTTTTGGGCTAACGTTTTTCCCTAGCGACTCTCTCACTCAAGCATTCTCTTAAAGGAAAAAAAGGCAACATCAAATATGTTCGTATGCATGTTGTTAGCATGTGAAACCAATGATAAAGATTAATGGAAACAAGAAAAAGGGTTCATGTACATATTTTGGTAAATGTATTTTGCTTTGAGAAAGAAAGGTTTAATTTATAGTATATAGCCCTATATTCTTGAAACAATTCATTGTAGAAACTCATTCCATTTATGCCTTGTACTTTGTACAACTAGCTGTTAAACAGCAATTCTCATTTACAAGGTGGTTTTTTTTGCGGCGGTGGATGATGGATTAGTCGTTTACCATTTCCAAAAATAGGTATTTCACTCTTTGGTACTCTGGTTAATCATGTAATAATACTAGATCTCACTCCTCACATATACATTCATGCATATATTTATCTATACATTTTTATGCTCAGGCTCAGGCACGCATTTTCCTCTGTCAGTTCTCTTTTCTGTATGATATAACCAGACATATCGAGAGCCGACAATCCAACACACTAAAAATCAACGTGTTTCACGAGAAATGCACACAGGTAAGAAAAACTGATCGTTTGCAGGTCTCGTTCAATTTGGTGAGGTACAAGTATTATTCTCAATCATCATTGGCGAAAATGAAAAAAGAAGTATCATATTTGGTACTCACACACGTACCCATCATTATGGTTACGTAAATAGATACCTGTGTGAGTAGTATAATTCCAGCAGATTATCACGAATCACGATTATGTATCCGTATCTCCCTTGAAAATCGAAGGTATGATTTCAAATGAATTAAAATGAGCTTTTAAAAGTAGTTCATTTGATATGCAGACAAGCACAAAAATATATGTAGCATTCTGCTTTACTTTATAAAGTATGCAGGTAATAAGTACTATATACTATACACACAATAAAAGTAATAATGTGCTAGTAAACCGCCCTCGGTCACTCACAATATGGTTTAATATTTACTTTCACATGTACAATAAAAGCAGATGCACAATTTCAAAGATTTGTTTGAATGATAAAGGTATTTATTAATCATTTTGAATTACTAGTTTCCAAAGACCACTTATCAAATATTACGATAAAAACTATCGTTTTGTACACACACAAAAGCGTGTACATAATATTTACTGGTATGTGTGAGCAGGCATGCATGCTACTGTTTTTTTATTTTATTGTACCCTACGACAATTGCCATTTTCATTGATGAAACTTTCATTAAGCGAAAATTATGAGAAGGAAACATGGCACTCAAGCATGAAATGCGTGCTTGCTTGCATGCATTTAATTAAGTATTCACGATTTATTATTCCATTTCATTTAAACAAAAACATACATCCATACATGCATACATGAGCTACCTGTTTTCTGCTTTTCTCCTGCTGCCTCGGAGTAAATGGGTACGTTTCGCAAAGAAATTACAAATTAAAAATTCATTACAAATTTAACGGCCTGCTCAAATTATAGAGTACATCTCATGCATTTATGTACGTTCGTACCATTATCTTGATTATAAGGAAAAGGAGTACGCCTCATCATATGGACTATGGACCATGATTAATACTTTGCCATTTATGTACAGAACACATATATCACTTACAACAATTGAACATGATGTGTTTTGCAGAGCTTATGAAAAATTATGACTTTTTCAGCAGTCTTTTTAAAAACATCGAAAAAGTTGAACTGCATTTAAAAGTCTGATACAAGTCATGTCGATAGGACTTCCTGCTTCGTTTTAGTTTTGTTAAATCCTTTTTTAGTATTTGTGTCATCCATCCACTTGTATTTATGTTTTAATAGCTTTACGCTTGTGTAAGTATGTGCTTATTAGATGCATTTCATTTACCTTTTTTATGACTTGTGCAAAACATTGCAGTACCATCATTATCTTCGGTCATAAAGTTTTGTAAAATTGTAATTTCCGATTTTTATGATGGTGAGTACTAGATTTTTGTGTGGCGGTTGTCGTGATGATGGAGGAAGAGAGAAGAATTGACATGAAGAACAGTAGTACGAACATCCATAAATATGACCATGTTTACAACGTACAACTTAACTACTAACAATTTTCTCTTGATTTGAAGCATTTCAGTCAAGTATAAGTCAGCCAGTTAAACTCTCTGTTCTGGTTGGTAAAAGCAGCTAAAAAGGATTGCTGATTGAGTTATAAAAAGGGACATAATAATAGCATAGCATTATTACACGTTGTTTTAATGATGAACAACATGCTCGTATAAAAACTCAGGACATGCACATAAACACACATCCCTAACGTAGCTTTACCATCCTTCAATATCTATCTTTACATTTGGCATTTTGCATGTCTTCATCCTCGTATAATGGCTGGGTGGAAGGTTGGAGGTGGAGTGGTGGCGGCGGCGGTGGAAACTCTTTTTTTTCTGGTAAATACCCTTTTCTTGCAAGCGAAACGTAATAAAAATGCAAGAATGAATGTTTGTTAAGTTAAGAGTTGGATATAATCATCATCATCATCGTCTTCATATATGATATACTAGAAGCGCCAGTGTGTTTGATAGAGAGAGAGGATCCTAAGAGTCCAACATACTTTTCTTCTCTTACTCTCTCTCTGCTCCACCACCACCGCCACAATTTTTGTTTCTACATGCAATGTTTTATGTGAATATGGCAACAACACCACCAACAATAGTCACATATAAAAAAACCACTCAAAAGTCATATTGACCGACCAACAACAGCCATTGCATTTTGTATTATTGTGTGTGTGTGCCTTGTATTGTTTGTGATTATGAGAGTATTATATGTGTTGGTGTTACTATTACAACTACTACCCCAACAACTACGATTGTGACTTGACTGACGTACGACGATGAATTTGAGCCCACCATCACCATGTTCCATAATAATGATAACCCCTCTCTCTCTCTCTCTCTCAATAATACTCCAAAAACTGAACAACGAACCTTTTCGACATAGTCGACGAGTCTCTTTCTTTGTCGTAGTCAATATATAATGTACATACATATATATACCTATACACATGAATAATTTACGAACATGAACGTAGTAAGCATGAACATTATTATTATGTATGCATATATAAAAAAAACTACTTCTCCTGAAAAGTGGCAAAGCTGGTTTCAAAAGAGGCAAGTTTATATGTATGTATATGTGAGTGGCAGCAGCGTTCACGTTAAAATGCAAGAGTTGAAGCTGTAGAAACGGCAATAAGAGAGCTCTTCTGTTGCTCTGTTGTAATAATAGTATGCACAACTGCTAGAGTCCAATCCAACAGAAAATTCAACTAACTTTGAAACACTGAACTTTACACAGTGATGATGGTGGTGGTAGAGGTGGAACTCTATGTGCTACTTAGGTATATAAAACGCTCTTCTGTTCTGACGATGAGAGGAGCTTCCCTTCACTCAGCTCTGAAAGTGATCATGATGATGATGATGATTATGCTTGTCTTCCTTTATATTATTCTGTCGTTCTTCTTGGCAAAAGAGGATTTTACTTCTAACTCATCTCCTCTCAGGCATGTATATATACAAAAGGGAAAAAGCAGGAGCAGGCAGACAGGCAGGGAATAGGGGAGTAAGTTTTTTTCTCACATGCATACATACTCATGTACATACCTATATATATACATGCATATTTAAACAGATTTTTAAACAACAGTTTTGCCCTTCATCATCATCATCGTCATCATTTAGAGAAACAGAACAGAGTATTATTGAAGTAGGGACACAGTGTAGTGTGTTCTTTAGCGAAGGAGCATTTGAGTGAGACAGAGAGAGAGTCCCTAGTTAAAGTCCCTAACTTGACTATCTCCTACTATTCCGTTCCGGTAGCCAGCGTACCACCGCCACCACCATCATCAACATCATCGCCATCAGAGAAGCACTTATTATGTATTTTCCTGGCAAGGCCATCATCATCACCACTACTCTAGTCACTATGCTACTGGCACTTTAGTCAACATTCTCTCTTCTCAGTACTCACTCACAGAAAAAGAACACGAAGAACATATTTATCGAACAGCGGGTTGCATGGAGTAAAAAAATGTAAGTCTCTCTGTGTCTAAAAGCGTAAAAGTAAGAAGCAAAAGCAGGCAAGCAAAGTATAAAAAAAATAGTTACAAGAATGAATGCAAACATAAGTATTATTGAATAGGAGCGAATGGCGAGGAGATGTTGGCTGGCTGGTGGCGATGATGATGATGATGGCGGTGGTGGTGGTGATGGTGGTACTCGCAGGACCTTGTGGCGAACACCTCTCATGCTCAAGTTATAGTAAGTATGCATGCATTGATGCAGTGGTGTGTGTTATGTGTGTGTGTGTGTGTGCATTAGAAAGAAATGTACACAATATACATAATATGTATGCACACACTAAAAACACATCTATCTATCCTCCAACAACATTTTCGATTCTCTCCGCATTTATTGCTTTGAAAAACTTATGCTAGTTAGTGACTTGACTGCTGCCTTTGCTTCCCTCTTTATATGGTGAATGTATATATATGTGAGTGTTTCTGTGTTGGATGCAAAGATGATGATGATGATGATGGAAGTGGTGGCGAACTACTAGAGAGCTTTTGCCATTACTATTCTCTGTGAGAGAGTATCAAAAGAAGCAAAACTAACAACGCTTCAGTGCTTCCACAAGAATAAGTGGTGAGAGAGACGAGAGGAGAACTGAAAGAACCTACTAAAAGCCCTGTCCAACATAAAATGCAAGCATAAGTGACTAAGCTTATGGTATGCCATATTATATAGGAACGAGAGAGAGAGAGCCACACAAAGCAACGGTGGCAGCCACCACCACCAAGAAAAAAAAGCAAGTATAAAGTAAGCAAAGTAGTAATAGAAGAAGAACGGAGAAAAGTTTCACAGAGTTTTTTCAGCAAAGCCCTATCCACCAACTCAACTAACTTCTTCTTCGTCTCCCTCTTATTATTATACTCACTCTCTCTGGCCAATTACACTTTTATTTCTACTACTGCCAAGACTTCTCTCTAGTACAACTACTAATACTACTAGAAGAGTCACAACTAGTATCACTGGTTCCACAAACACACACCACCAAACAGCTTCAACAAAACCCAACCACTTCTCATACATATCGATCGATGAAGAATTGTGTGCTCCAACACAAGAAAATATAAAAAAAAGCTTCTTTACATTTTTTAAGTTGCCACCACGATCATCATCCTTAAAACAACCACCACGACTTTTGACACTGCAAAAAAAACTATTCGTGTAAGTTGCCATCATTGCTGTCCTTGTCATCTCAAAGAAAAAAATATTAACTGAAATGTTCAAGTAGCAAAGAAAAAAGAAGCAACGCAACACCAAAATCAAAAAAAGTGTCTTCATGTGCAAGAGAAGCTGAAACAAGAATAAAAGTTCTCACTATTTTCGTTATTAAATAATCCTTTGTTTCTCTCCTCTCTTTTTTGTCTACAAAAATTATCATCATCCTCAACAACAACAATAATGGTTATTATGATAATAGTAGTGGGTGAATGTGTATCATCATCATCATCACCGTCATAACATTAACACTAGATGCATTTTTGTGAATGACAACATCTTACTTTACCACGAGGAACAGTGAAGAATCTGTACCAAGTTACATTTTTTATGTGCTTGCTTGTATGTGTGTGTAAAAGTGTGCGTCTGTTTTGATGGTAGTAGTCTCTCTGGTAGTAGCCGTAATAATAATAACAATAAACGTAATAAAGCAATAATCAAGTGACACGCAGACCAAAAAGAAAAAAAAAGTGCAGTGCAGTTCAGTTTCAGTGTGTTTCACCACACAAAGTTGTAGATGTTTTTGTCTGTCGGTACGACAAAGAAGTTTGTACACACACGTACCTAAAAAGAAAGTGTTTTTTTTTCTACTGAGCTCTTGGTCAGTACAGTCTGTTTTCTTTGTACTCTTCTTTTTCTCCACAACAACAGCCAGTTTGACAGAAGAATAACAAAAAAAAAGGAATCCCGAAGAAAAAAAATTAAGTAAGTTTTACTACTACACATGCACCACTCACTCATAGTAAAAAAATATAAAAGTAAACAGACTCCCGATAAAAAAAATGGAAAGATGAGATGAAATGAAAAGAAAGCATAATAACAAGTGTAAGACGGGTATGATAGTAGCAGGGGTATAGTAGTCATACTTTTTTATGAGATGCTGTAGAAATAGTGCGTGCTTGTAAAAGTAAAAAAAGATGAATGCTGTCTGTATCATGGATGGTGTGTATCAGGGGACGTGATGGCTTCATAAAAAAAGCTGACCATTGGAAAAAAAAAGTTAGAAAAAAAAGATATAAATGCCCGAAGAAAGAAAAGTGCAGAGAGAAGCAACCAGTTTCACATGGTCTTGGTCATTCATTTACCTACATACATAGCATCGGAGAAAAAACCGAGAAAAGCGGTGAAATGTAACGTAGATAAAAAAAAATGTAAGCAGGCGGGCAGACTGGACGTCGATGATGCACACATACTGCTACACTTTCACAAAACACAAGACAACAAACAAACAGGGCAGACAGACAAGACACATGTCTTTTCCATGTACCTTCATGGTGACATTATTACTGCTACTCCACATCTCTGATATCTGTACGTATGAACGTACATTTCCAACGCATATATTTTTTTTTTCTTTCTTATGTACAGAAAAAAAATGAGAGACATGACAGAGATTTTTCGTTTATTTCGGAAGAGAGTAAGAAAAAAAATTGCAGTTTTGGCGAACAATTTTGCTCTGTGGAATACTCATTGGGAAATGTGCATCATGCATCCATATTTTTTTACCCCTTTACTTTTTTTACGAGGTACTTTGTAGTTTACAGGTTGAAACGACTTTACGCTTCTACATGTCTAGTCTACATCATTTTAAAGGACATCAATATTTACTTGTACTAAGAAACCTTGATCATTTTTTTAGATAAACTTTTTTTACAGCAAAAAATGAAGAAAAAACCGAACAGTTTCTTTGTTTTTTCTCAAGTTTTTACGCGTATTTTTTTCTTCTATGTTTATGTCTGTGTAAAATATCTCAGAGTACATCTAAATCTCTTCTTTCTTCCCCGTTTTTATTGTCTTGGCTGTGTTTCATACTACAAATTAATATAGCACACCACACGCTTTGCAGCTGAATTGATGTATAACAAGTAATGTATGAAGGTACAAAAACAAAAAAATACTACGTACTACGTGCTTCCATTCAACTAGAAATAAATATTAAGCAAAACAACATGAGCTCACTACACACACAAATGACACACACGACATATATTTTTGTGTGTCTACATATTTTTGTATGGAATATCTTTCAAACATCAGGGGAAAATGCAAGTGTGTTGTGTCTGAGTATGTGTGTGTCACAATAATAAAAAAATTGTTGGGTTGTACATGTCGTTTTTTTTGAAAAAGTACCCATTTTTACAACAAAAAAGAGTGCCTACAATTATAGCAGTTTTGTTTGATGAACGACTACGTTTTCAATGTGTGTAAATAGCATCATCATCATTATCATCATCAGACACACTTCCAACACGTTGCTTCTGCTGCTGTTATTGATAAGATGATGATGATAATCAAGTCATGTTGAGATAAATGCATAATTTTATAAATACATGCATGTAATAGCATTAATATTTCATACATCACTCCGTTTTGATTCTTCTGACAGATAGTAAAACATGAAAAAAATTCGCGTACACAATCTGCGTACAAAATGCATGTAATGTAATCTTCTTTTTTTTCTATAAAAAGTGCAGTTTTTGGAATTTAATTTTTTCTTGTACTAAACTACCAAATAGAATTTAAGAAAACAATGTGAAATCTCAACACAAATTCGAAAAACGTTATTTTGTATGTAACTGCTTTGTTGTGTTAGTTTGTGTAGAGGAAACATTGTTGCTTTTTTAAGAATGTATTACGTTGCAAGCAAAAAGCATGTAAGCTTAACATTTTTTTATACATTCTACATATATCACAATGAAATATTCACAATCAGTCATGCATAGTTTGTATATATGTATATATATTTTTTTGTGTAAAAACTACATATAAAGTTAAACGCCAGCATGAAGTCAAGCAAGAAACACCGCTCAACCGAGCAAGCAAAGCAAAAGAAGAAGTTTAAGTTTAGTGAACGAACAAGAAACCAAAAGAGCTTGTTCCTCACAATTTTTTTCTCTCTCTCTTCTTCTTCATCAAAACTTATATGTATGTATATTTTGTTACGTAGAAAAATCTTACACACTAGACTAGCCATTGTTATCCACATTTGAAATCACAAAGGCAGAAGAAAAATATATGAACCACATCACATCATCATCATCATCAACATGATCCTCATGTTATGTTCCTCATGGCACGTATCATATAATAATAATAGCAGGCCTTCTTTTTTAGTAGACCAAAACACACACACAACAGAACAGACACACATCATAATCATCATCGTATGCACATAAATAAACACACACACACATGAAGTAAGTACATAATTTTGTACACATGTACAATTACCAATATTATATAGTTTTGTATGAATTTTTTACATATATATATAAATATATGCGTATCTAATAAATAAAAAGTGAGAGAGAGAGAGAGATGCAAGGACTTCAAATTTTTTTCTGATAGAGAAAAAAGATTTTATATAATAATAACAATAATGCATTGTAGTGATTATGTTTTTACATGCTATAAAAACGCAACAGCTATAAATATAATGTGAGCATGCATGTAGAAAAGGTTTGGCAGGTTCCTTTCGTTTCGTACACGTTCATCATGATGATCATAATGATGATCATGATCACTATTTCTTTTTTTAAAGGTATACTACATATTCCATTTTGCTTTGAAATACTACATGCATAAATTTACAACAAGCAGCAGCAGTAGACTAGAAAAAAAATCTTCATCTTCTTGTGCCGATGCGATGATGATGACGATGATGTGGTGGTGGTGTACTCTCCGCTTGATTTCGACGTCGGTTTTGCCTGCTTGTTTCTTTTCTTCTTCTTCGTGTGCTCCCCCTCTGTTTTATCTTTGAGTATATCAAACTTATTCTTTTTCTCTCATTCTATACTTATAGTATGTAATGTAACCATATATATGTAAATGTATATAAAAAATACTATATGACTAAAACATATACATAAGTAATATATATAAAAAAATATTCAGGGAGAGAGAGAGAGAGACGAGACTCACTCAACTCAACTCACGACGGATAAGAAAAGAAGGAAGTCTTGCTTGTTGTAAAGCTGACTTGATTCGAACAAAAAAAAACTCTGGTGCTGCTGCTCCTGTAGCTGTGGTCGTGTTGTTACGTGCATCATGAGAATGTTCGACGAATTCGAATGAGAGATGAGAGGAGAAGAAGAAGACGAAGAAGAAGAGAAGAGGGAGAGGAGAAGAGAGAGAGAAACCATGAAGAAGCAGAAAGAGAAACGAAAAGATAGATAGAGAGCCACATTATTATACTATTACTGTGGTAGTTAGCAGTGAATACGATATATATACACACTCCACTCACTCCACTGGCTTATTAATATAAAAGAGAGGAGGACGCTGGTAGGTAAATATCTAAGTTATAGTTAGTTCCTCTTCTCTAGCCTTCTGTTCTGAAGGAGACGGAGAAGAAGAAGACTTGTTCGGCCGCTGCTGCTGCTGTGTGGAAATAACGACGAGTTTGAGAGTGTAACGATGGTGATGATGATGGTGAGGATGATGATGATGTATACTTGTTAACTTTGGAAAACTTGAATAGTAAAATGCAAAGTACTTCCACTCACACAGATATATCAAATATACATACATGTATATATTTATGTATGTTTATATAACTGACCTTATATACGTAAAAAGAAGACAAAAAAGAACTGAAGAAAAAAAAACTACTTTTAAAATGTATATAGTTAGTTATGCATGCATATTTATAGGTATATGCATAACAAATATATATACACCCTTTCTTGTTCTTAAGGACATGGATATAACATTCATAAATATGTATGCCATAAATACCTACGTAAGACGATGTAGCATAAATAGAATAATTGTGAATGCATATCTATTGTACATCTTGCATTTTTAGGGTTGTTATGCCAGATAAACATATACTATTATTGTATCAAATACTATGATTATCTTGACGAGATATACATAATTTGGTAGTAAGTAATAATAATAATGGCAACTATTTGGAAGAAAATGACAATAATAACGTGTATTACTACTACTTACTCCAGAAGAAAAGAAGAATAAGTAAAGTATATAAAAGAAACAGAGAAAAAGGTGAACTGAAATGAAGAAGGGGAAAATTTTCTTCTTCTTTTTTGTAAAATAGTTTCATCTTCTCGAACTCGAAGAACGAAAAGATTGCAGTGGTATTCTCTCTCTCTTCTTACACTAGTATTATGGTTTGGAATACGCATGAGAGTGGGAAAGCGTTAATGTTAAAAAAATACTACATCTAAATGCACTTTCCACACAACACAGACACACACACATTCACACACATAGAAAAGCAATACCAGATACAAATGGTGTTGGTGGATGGAAGTATAATAGTTTGTATAAATGTAAAAGTCACAAGAAAATGCACACACACACACTCACAACTTACTTTTTGGAAAACCGTGTGTTTTTTGTGTATAGTAGCCGGAAGCTCATTCGGTTCGTTTCGGCTATTTGCTTTAATGCTACATAACATATACATCGCCGCGCTCTCTCTCTCTCTCTATTTTCTCTTTTTTGCTCATCGCTCATCTTCCAATCCTTAAAAGCAAGATCATCAGCATCCTCTTCATCATCACCGTCATGATCATCTCTTCTCCTTCTTCTTTCTGCTTAAAAACTACACTACTTCTCTCTCTCTCTTAAAATAACTTTTACTACACACAGTTTTTTTTCTTCCCTGTATGAGTTTTGTTACCATTTTGTGCGTGTAACCTTTCCTGTACTTCTCTATTTCCTGTGCTCTTTTGTAAAGATGCATATATATACATTAAGCATTATGCATACTTTTCTAGTGTGCATCATTATTACTGCCGCCACCACCACCAGCAGCACTACTCTCGAACAACCAAAAACTCCATTTCTTCCCCATTATGATGAAAGGTTGAAAAGTACCCATAAGAGCACAAGTCTTTTTCTCGCACTCGCCTTTCCACCACAGTCTCCAAAGACACAAATATGGACGTCCACCAATTATACTTAACAAGAGAGCAATAATATATAACAATAATAAGTCATTACATTAAAATTCTTTCTCTCTTATTATCAGTAGATTAGGAATATTGTTCCAAATAAGTTGTTTTTCGGATTTGTCACGATTGTTATTAGTTCCAAAGAAGTAAGGGCTGTATATTTTGTGATTTTTGTGATGTTGGAAAATGGGTTAATTACTCGGATCTATTGATTTCCATGCAAAACAACAACAACAATGCCTGACATGACATGCATGGCATTATAAACTTTGGAGATCAGTTGGTTATTTTTGAACAGTTTTTCATAAGGCTATACAGTGTCATTGTGAGAATTTAGATACAAATCGGGTGTTTAGAAAACTGTCGCCACTTTTCTGTTATTCTCAAATTTCGCCTTTCTTATTATTCTTCAGATCTACCAACATTTTATATTGTTTGCGTCAGTAATAATGAGATAATTATATAAGACCTGTCTTATGTCTGTATACTGAAGCTTATAAGGTGAAAAATAGCCGGTGACAGTTTTCCTACCGCTACCTACATATTATATCATCATTATTCGGAGTATTATCCAATACCACTTTTGACGATGAAGGAGAAGAAAAGATTATTATTTTTGTTGACATGATTGCAAAAGTAAAAGAATCAGTGTGACAGCCTATGAAATTAACTCCTTCTTTGGTTATTATTAAAATTCTCAGAGAGATTACTGGGAACCATTGGAATATGTGCACAGTGTTATTATTAAAGTAGCGCTGATTTTTCCTAACGACAGCAGTTCAGTTAAAGTGTGTTCATATGTCAAGTCGACCTGATTTTTTTATCCGCAACACTCATCATTGAAGTGTCAGTTAGTTATAAATGCCAGTCTTATTTTGCAGATGGCAAATAGATAATTGTTACCTAAAATGACAAAAACGTTTGCTCCCTGTAATTTAGAAGGGGGAAATATTTAATAATTTTCTAAATTATTGGATGGAAAGCAATACTAATATGATGACAAGTAAAAGCAATACGTAATGAATGACATGTTAAGAAGAACTGACCGAATAAGATAACACATTTGTCTTTTTGACTTTCAGACAAGTTTTCTAAACGTATTTTTGTAGAAATATATATATAATTCATATCCATTTTGTAAAATTCTAGTTACTCACGAAAGTGCTCTCTCTGCCTTTGTAAGAATTTCTACTCAAATTAAAATCCCACTTAGCAAACTACTCATTTTCAAATAAATTGACAGTGAGTCATCATGAAATCATTAGTTATCCTAGCTAACGTGTAATAATAATATATGTGATACGACCATGTTTTCAAGTGAACTCTGGCAAATTAAAATTGGCAAGCAAGCCAAAGTCCAACAACCAACCTCAATACAAATTTCAGTGGTGAGTCTTTAATTGTTAATTTTACGATTTTTCAAGCTCATCTTGACAAGCTACATAACAGCTACATACATCCTTTCTTAATGTTGAAATTTTCACCGAAATGTCAAGTAGACAGTTAGTGTGATAGTGCATTTCCAACTATTTTCTTCACCTGTCTAATTGCAAGCTAGAAAATTACACGCAAGTCTAAAAAACTACATGACAAGAATAAGTAAAACTAACCTCCCAAAAAAATAAAAATAAATTTAGTGTAGAATAAAATAATTATTGCTACAGCATTAATGAACACTCATGTTCTCACAGTTTATCGCCATCATCATCATCATCAATTTTATTACTTGGGTGTTAATAAGCTTCCCCTCTCGCGTTGTACTTTTTAATTATGCAGCTGGTTGTTCCGTATTTCGTATTCACTCACAGTCACACTACCAACTACTGCTGAATACTATAATAATAATATTTTTATGATATTCCCTTTCCAATAAATGTGTGATTGTAGTTTTTTGATGCTTTTGAGGACGATGAAAGCTCCTCTCTCTAGCCAATAGTAATAATGAACTCTTTAACAGCAGACGTGACAGTTAACGAGTTGTGTGTTTACGACAGTGACAAAGACTGGCAAAAGCAAGAAA
>JAQFZG010001647.1:0-19938 GCA_034695465.1 Entomobrya nicoleti
TGGTAGATCATTTATGTATATATTAAACCATAATGTACTTGAGGGGGCACCTTGAGATATGCCCGTCGTTGTGAATAAGGTAGTTGATTTTTTGTTTTTTAATTCGACGTATTGTCCTCTGTTTGATAACAGTGATAATATACATTTATCATTTATACCATACCATACCATGGGTTCCATTTAAACGGTATGGAGCCAAAAGTGTCAGTAATTTTAATTAGTTCTATAAGCGATTGGAGAAGATGTTGGGCTGGAAGCATTTTTGAACTTTTTGTAATCTAAAGTTTTAAACTGAAACGAATATTATTATAAACTTTTCAAAAATTGCTTTCTGTTTAAACGTACAGCAGCAGAGTCCTATTTAGCACAATTGTAATAAACGCTTGTCATTGGAATTGTGCTGGACGAACTGCTGAGGAAATAACCTGTTTTCAGTTTTCTTCCGTAGCTCAACAATACCAAATTATTTACACTTTGAAAATATGACAGGCTACTTACATACCCAATCACAATAATAAATAAATAAACAGTCTAGAGACGAAAAACAAAGTATTTTTTTGCTGGTTGACTTATGTTAAAATGTTAATAAACCATTTATAGCAGTTTTCACATAAGCCTAAGCGCTTATCAATATCTTAACAATAATTAATATCCTATTCACTCGGACCTACTTATATCATAGTCAAAAAAGCATTGAGAGCTAGAAAGCTCGATCAGATGAAATCAATGAGACTGAATTGATTTATTCATAACATTTTTATATGTCGTCTTGAGTATAGTTTGTATATGGTTTAAATTTTCTAGAATATATTTTTAGATATAAGTGCTTGACTTAATTGGACTTACTTCGCAATATTGTAACATCAAACGTTATTCAAAATTATTTCACAAAATTTAAAGAATTTGAACTATGAATACCTACGACTTTCATTGCATGTTCACTAATTACATTACCAGTCGAAACTTTTAGCAATACATCTGTCATAATTTCCACGTCCGGGAAACACGCATATATGCAGACACAACTATTTTTTTCAACGCCAAAATATCTAATTGGATTTCCCTTGGAAACAAAAAAAAATCAATTATGCTGATTGACATGTGCTTAATTTTGAATAAACATCTACCCCTCTAATAATTTTTAGTGTGGCTACCTCCATCAGTTCTTACCGTACGCAACACAGTAGTTTGCATTTAATATTTTGCTTACGAACATGTAAAACCTTTCCACTCTTTAAAAATTAAGGTTAGATATCTGCTGGCTTGTATCATAGGTTTTGCGGTAAACATTTGTTTAACTCACATACCAATATTCAGCCAACATGAATAGATTACGACCGCGTTAGTTTTAAAAAACCGAATAAATGCTTATATTATGTGAGTGTTGCAAAATGAACGGATTTTCTGGGTACAAAGTGAGGACACTAAAATATTAATGCGTAGTTGCGACATACGAGACAAATGTGTTTACTTAGGCAAGCATTCGACTGGATTGGAATTACATGTAAGCCGTAAATCCAATAATTTGGACTGACGTATTAAAGCAGAATTGTATTTATTTGTGAATATTTATCATTGATTGATGTTTTGACGTGAGTCAAAGTCAACTTGATCAGCTATATTTGTAGCCTTACATGTTTTGTTTTTTGTAAAATTCATGCTTTACCAAAACAGTCCCGACAACGGATTTTTGTGGACATCACAAACCTACATTGATTGGCGCTTTTCTAACCGACAACTTTTAAAACTGTCTACAACAAAGTCCGGCGATTTCTATGTTTCTCAAATGTTAATATCTGCTCATTATTATTTATGTGATTCAGCTCCGACATCGATATGACAGAAATCATGTTTTTATTGTAAATATTTCAACTTTCATTCATTGGTATTCCAAAATCTATCCCACACCATTTTAACGTCGGAAAATATAATTATTCGGTTTTTACAAAAACAATTCTTGTCTTATAAAGTATTTAATTATATTACCAAACGTTTTACGTTTCATCCTATTATAATAATTAAAAGTTGTTTACTCAAATAATTTTCCTTCTCGATTTCCATTACCGAGACTAATACGTATATAATCTAGATAAGGAAACGTATAACTCATATGTAATGACAGTGATGTCTTAACATTAAGAAGTGTGTGGAGTGTTTATAAAGCATAATTTATAATGTTTTTGTTAGCATAACACATAAAATATTTAATTATGAAAATTATCCACATGACTCAATTCCTTAATACTAAAGCATATAGAATGAAACAATTGGTATCATAATGTAGCGATTATCGCATTAAATTAGCAAAAACAGTTTGCCACATGAAAATTATTCCATATCGCGTGTGTTTTAATATTTTCGAGAAACTTTTACTTAACCCTTATTTGCACCAGTAAGATATCAATAAGTCGCTGAACTAAAAAATATTGAAATACAACTGAAGTCAACTTCTACAAATAATTTGAACTCCCAAACGTAATCTTCAGAACTGGAATAGAACTCAGGAATAATTCGTGTTCCAGCGACGTCTTAAAGGTAATTCTTCTCTTAAGTCTAGCATTAACTTTAGATGAAGTGTTATGAACTTCTGCACAACATCCAAATAGAAGATTAATCACAACACAAATATTACATAATGACATACCATTGAATATAGATATCAACAATTTACTCACTACCTCCGACAAGTTCATCAATTCCTTCGACGATACAGATAACTTAAGTAGCTGCAAAGCAGCCGCAAGTTGAGAAATTCCAAAAGTGATTGCAAAAACCACCAATGGCGCTGAATGAATTGTGTTAAATGAATCTAATAAAATTTGAATTTCCCGGTAGAATAGTTTTATGCTTATTGTTTCAAAGCGAAACCTTTTTGCTTTTGACTCAGAACAATTGACCAATTTTACAAAAACCGTAGAGCATATAATTATTTCAATTGCTAAAACTAAAGCAATTTTAAGGTATAAATACCAACCAGTTAATAAAGTTTCCATAAAATACAAATATACCTTGTCGTATCATGCCACCAAATATTTTTGAGAAAATTGCTTTTCTCAACAAATTAAAAAGCCAAAGTCCTGGTGCAAATGAAAATATAATTAAAGGTACTCCGGGAGCTACTGCGTAAACCATTCCGAAAGCTATTCCAAGGGGACGTATTCCAGTAGCACGAAGAATCCAGCAAGCCCATCTTTCAACGTTAATCATTTATAAATTTGATAAGGGTGCAAAAAAATTATAAATAATGTTTGTCTAATAATGACTGTTAAAGTTAAATGAAGCTACGTTTATCAATAAATTTTTGTCCAGAAACATTTGTCAAAATCAACTAACATATACTAGTAACATATATCAGGCTGTTTGTGCATAGTCTATAATTCACATTGCACTAACCAATGACCCTATTTTCATAAGCAAATAGTTACTAATTAAAATACTAAACCAGAATATCAGTATGCTTTTTTACGTAAACCAACGTATTTATATCTTTACAACAATTTTATATCCTATAAATAGACTTTCTATAACATCTTTTCGGATATAAATGGTTGGCTTTGGATATAATTAAGACAACCTTTCAATACATACTTGGGCTAATTCTTCAATTAAATATTTATTTTAAAACTCAAATTAGCTGTAGCTACTTTTAACTTGACTATAATTAAAATATGTCTTAAATTTATGTACTTTTTAAGGCTTGATAATAGCAGTAAAATTTATATGTATTGCTAAAAAGAAAAATTCTAAACTATCGTTTTATCGATTAAACTTAAAATCTAGATCACATTCAAAAAGCTTACATGAATTTGCTTTATAAACAAATTACTTATCTTCCAATTAAAATGATTTGTGTGCTCCATGCATTTAAACTTGTGTACTTGTTGGTGTTGCAAAATCAAAATTAAAAAAGGACCAAGCTAATAATTTGATCGATACAGAACTGTTCTACAGTCAGTGGGGACAGAGGCTCTGCGAAATTTGTACTATAACCCAAAAGCAGAAATTGTTGATATGATAATAAATTAATTCTATAAAGGCAACAAACTAATCGTTTGGTCAATACAGAATTGTTCCACAGTCAATGCAGTCAACGGCTCCGCAAAATTTGTACTGCCGATGAAGACCTTCAAAATTTTACAGGATTTTAAGTAACGTCGAAACCACGGAGATGGTTGTATCACGCCATTGTCCTTGCGGACCTTGAGTTGTCTTTCCAAAACAAATTCCGACGCTGTAAATACCTCCGCCAAACTCGAGTACATGTAGACAATCACAGTAAAGCAAATCGAGCCAGCCACAAAAAATATAAACAACATTGGCAGAGGAAGCTCGAAGCTGAGCTTAATGCAAGCATACCAACTTATAGTTTGAATAAAGAGTCCTGCTACAAGAATACTTGCTGTCATGCTGCAATAAAGTCTTCGAAACTCCGTGGACATTACCTCAATTTCCCTGTACATCAGACAGGTTTTCCAATTGTCTTTACCGTTTTGCCGTACCGTCAAACTTTTGCATATTTTCTCGCCAGCTTCTAATATGTAGTTTTTCATGCAATAGCTCTTCAGCAGTACAGCAAGCGTTACATGGAAATGACTTCCATGTATGACCATAGACCATATGAAAAACGATACAAAAAGAACCAATGATTTTGTCAAGATTTCATAAAGCGACCAAGTGGATTGCAAATCTGTTACAAAATGCCCTCCACACTGAGTGTCAACAATCCAGTAGCCTCCCAGAATAGAGGGTAAACACGGATTTCGAGTCAAGTCCGCATAGTAAAACATGGGCACAGCAACACTAGAAAATTCCATGATTTTCAGTACTCCCTTGATGCTTTTGCCACCATTTGGATTCCAGGTTTTACCTTCATACAAATTGCATTTAGAACTTTGTCGTTAATATTTATGTGTTTAGAGAAGTTGGATTACCTGCTCTGCGTTTTTCAAATATCAGCATTTGATTTAAATATGAAACGATGAGCTCCGACTTGGAATAAAATACAATGCTTGTGTAAGTGAAGAGTGACATGCAGCAGAAAATAAACATGCTGTGTAGTTGGATGAAAAAGTTGACGCTCTCCCATGCCCATATTATTTGCAAAAGTGTGAAGAAAGCCAGTATGACAATTACTACCACTCTGAATAAGTATATGGTATGCTCCTTTTTGGGTTTTTGTTGGAAACATTTTTGTTTCCTGTTCCACTGGAAAAGTAAACTGCCAAATATGTCAGCCACTTTCATTTGCTCTAATAGAGCCTCAAGAATATTTTCTGATATGAGCATGTTAAGACGTGTCTTCTGATCCGAATCCAAAATCGAAGTGAATAACTGGAAGCTACGGTGCAGGCTAGCTTGTGTTATTCAGACATAAAAGGACGACTCTGAAGGCTTCCAGAAAATGTCAAGACCGTAGAAACACTGCCATTATTGATCTTTTACCTGTTATTTCACTTCGCTGAATTGTTCAAACGTTTACAAACATGCATAACATGTTGGGCTTCCTGTGGCCGCATCAATAGTTTAAACTATCGCTTTAGTCGGGCATTTAATACTTAAATGTTTTAAGTGTTTTAAATTCCAACATTTGTTCGTACTAATACATGTCTACATATATGTGGTTGTTTCTGGAACAGAAATGGTTATGAGCATTCCAGAGCAGTATATCATCTTATTAAATATTGATAAAAAACGGTTTGGATTGCTGGCTTTACAATTTGATTGGAATTCTCAAACCCCGTGAAAATAATTACACGTTATTCGCTTGATATTGTTGTACCTTCAACTTCATTTTGCTGTAATACTGAAAAATTGATTTTTTCGTTGTGCAACATTTTTCAATATGCCCTACAGTAGACAGCGCTACAGAATATTACGATACTAAAAGGATTGAATTTAATCCAAGAATCTTGGAAAATAAATAAAATAATTTAATTAAATAAGGGACAAAAAATGTGAAGAAAACAATTTAGCTTTGCGGGACCAAAATTTCATTAATTCTGTAAATTATTCTGTAATACCATTGTGGTATTTGCTATACCCGATAATTTTTTTTGATAATCCAGAAAGCACTACATGTCGTAATGAAAGCGAATATTTCTAAAGGAGTTAACATATCTTGTCATAACAGGTCCATTTCTGCTCCAAGGCATTTTTTTCGACATTTTCGTTTAGATTGACTTAAAATTCTTTTTAACAGTAATTTGATCACGTTTATTCCTACTCTGAAAAAACATAATATAGGCGACAAAACATGCTAAATATCCCATGAGATTACCTTACATAATATCCAAAACACAATGTTCAGCTTTTATTTTAGGTGTCACATTTTGAACGTGGTTAAGTCAAAACACTGCTGCGAAAAACTACAATTTTATACAAATTTGTTGATGCAATTTTTCGTTGATGAAGTAATTGTCAACTATAAAACAATGCTTTACATTTGGTATTGCAGATAAGGTGGATCATGCAAGAATTAAAATTTAGAATGTTCTGGTGTGCTCATATTCCGGATGGCATTTTTGGCGACGTGAAGTGACGTTGGTCACACGTCGTGTTGGCGATACGTCGCGCCACAATAATTTCACTTTAAAAAACCCATTAAACTTTCATTAATTCATTAAAAAACCAAGGTCAAAATGAACTACTTTTAATTTAAGATGTTTTACTACCAAACTTGTTTACACATACATGCATGGTAATAAGAAAAATGAAATGCAATATCATTATAACTTAATGATTTACTAAAACACGGTTTTCTGGCAATGAAAAATATTTTAGCCAATAAATATTAACATGATTATTTATTTATTTAAATCATAGATAACTGATTGTGTAACAAGTTGATGCAATATATTGATCCAATATTTCTTAGTTGTTCATGCCGAAAATATCGAATTTCCCAATATGTTAAAGTAAATCAGTAACTGACATAATTTCATTTAAAATATTTTATTCTCAAAATAATCCCATTATTTTTACTAACGATTTTTTTTCATATAATCCTCAAACCCACTGGATGATGAATCCCTTGATTGATCACTTTCACTCGTGCACATCATCTTCATTATGGCGTCCTTTCCCTGTTCATTTTTCCTTGTCTTCCAAATCCGATAAATTTGATAAGGAACGCTACCTTTTCTCCAAGTCCCTCGAATGGGGTCACCACTTGTTCCAACAGTGTCACAGCTGTTACTATTCCTATCAACAAAACCTAAACCCGAATGAATATCATCAAACATTTTAATCGGTGTAAATGGTCTCGATGATTCGATTTTATTTGGAGGATGATCATAACATTGAAGAAATAATGACTCGGATGGTAGCATAAACCAGCGAAGTTTTTTAAGTCGCTCAGGTTCTTTAGGAAATTTGACGAATTTAGAGTTATTCGAATGCGAAATAGAGTTCATAAAATGTCCAGCTTGCTTTAAGACGTGAGCAGAGTCAAATATTTCTGGTTGATCAGTACCGTTGATTAGTAGTCTGGGAAATGCATTGTCAAATAAAGACAGTGATGCAACAGCAGGCTGAAAAAACATTGATATGAAATATTTTACATTTTACAAAAAATAAAATTGGTCACTCTAAAAATTAGCGATACTACCTGCCAGCCACCCTTAAACACAAACGAACCCGTTTCCTTTTCAATTTTGTAAAGTGGAAGCATTTTCCATCCATTCTTCGCAATCATTTTAACTGCCTCAATGACAAAATCAACTTCCTCCACGGAACAATGATAGCTTAAAGAAATCCTCACAAATCCAGGTTTAATCACACTTGCCAAATCATCTTCGTCATTTTTCAAGCTTGTTTCATATAAACTTGCAAGCTTATCGTCGATCCCCAGTAAGGTTTGTGCGTAGGGCCCAGCACACATACATCCTCCTCTACACTGTATCCCAAACAGGTCATTGAGAAAAGCCACCACAAAACTATGATGCATAAAATAGCCGGACTCCAGATGTTCGATCATAAAAGAAATGCAAGGCAAACGGATATTGTCCTTTGAGCCAAGAATGTGAATTTCAGGAATTTGAGCCCATTCGTCAAGCATTCGACTGTTTTAAAACATCCGCAAAAAATAAATGCAAATAATCATAGTTAAAAAAACATGTGTGTTTTGTGTATGTTCAGCCTACCGACATAATTTCGTTTCCAAATCGATTATATTCTCAATCCCAACCATATTCCGTAATCGAAATACTAACCCAAGTCGAATAGAACCCACAATGTCCGGAGTGCCCCCTTCCTCCCTATCACTAAAATTATCAAGATAGTAGCGATGACCCTGTCGTTTAACAAACAGAACAGTGCCACCACCCATTGCATGGGGAACTGGATTTTGCAAGACATGCTTTTTTATGACAAGCACACCTGCATTTAATTAACATACTGTCATAGTGATAGGTATAAAGCAGTCATATTATTTTTATATTTAAATATATTCAATAAAAGTCAACCTGGAGTTTGTGGGCCACCCAGAAACTTGTGCCCAGAGAAAAATATAGCGTCTTTAGAAGCACTACCTTCACCGAACCTCTGTTTCCCTTTCGGGTTCATATTAATTTGAACGTGGGGTGCAGCAGCAGCATAATCCCAGAAGGCCAAAGCTCCAAACTCATGCAATAGCTCTGTAATCTCCACATCATCTGTCACCGCTCCAGTGACATTCGAACCTGCAGAAAAGCAGCCGACAACCAACCGGTTCCTCCTATCCAACCAATTTGTCCTCCACTTTTTCAGATTGTCACGTAAGAAAAGTGTGTCAACTTTACCCGACTTTTTATCCATCGGTACCTCAATGACCTGTGTAAACAATTTATTTTGCTGAACTACTCTTTTTAAAAACAGACTATAAAAAATCAGGTTCACCTTTGAAGCAGCTTCTCTCCAAGGAAGAATATTTGAGTGATGCTCAAACGGCCCAACAAATACAATCAGCTGTCTATACGTCGGATATGATATCGAATGAAGCAGTTTGTGAACTGCGGATGTCGCTCCAGATCCACAAAATATGATCTCATCATTCTCCAATGCCCCAACAGCTTGTCGAATTATATTTCTTGCTTCATTCCTGTTTACCACAGTTTCAATAAAAATGTATAAAAAAATCTTGAATATGCATTGAATTTTTTAGTGCGCCAGTAGCAGGACTTTAATTTAAAAATAATAAATACCGAAACATTGTAGTTTGTAAAGAGCTATTGGACACAGTTGTATGTGTATTCGCATAGTGAGGTAGGACCTCATCTTCTATAAATTTCTCAATGCATTTCTCAGCTTTTCCAGATGCAGTATGGTCTACATAGATATCTAGAAATTTACAAAAAATTTACAAAAGCTAATTTTATAACCTGAGATGTTTATCAGAAAATAAAATTACGAGTTTGTTACGATTTTACTTTGAAACTTACACTTTTTCCATCCAAAGGGTCCCAAAAAACCAGCATCATGACCTATACCACCGTAGTTATGGTTACTTCTCAAATTATTTAACTTGCTCTCCTTTATTGGTTTGCTGGCTGATTTATCTTGGTATTTTTGGCTATTGGAACCAATAAAGTGCTTTCGATGCTTCCCAGTAAAGTTTAAGCTATTTAATTTGATCATTTTCGGTTCAGTTAAAAGTGCAGTCTTTCGGTGAATGCGATTTTGGGGACTGACCATCATCATCTAGAAGCTTGTCGCCTTTTTATACGTTCTTTTTTTTAAACGAAACCTGCTGTATGTTTATCATATAATAACTCTAATGCATGTATGAAAATGATTACGTTTGGGTAACTCAACTTGCTGTACACCTTTTTGATGTAAGTCACGTACTATTTTTGTTGGGTGTACTATTTATACCCAAAACACTGGGTTGGCATACATTTGCATATCTGTAATTTTTTTATAAACCATGTTCTAGAACAGTCGTCATAAAAAATGTATAATTTTGACGATGAGCCCATATACATATACTGCCAAGCATACAGAACCGGTTCCATTGTCCTACGAATTTGTTTACATTTAAAATATTTTAATATACAATCCACCTTATATGCCAAAATATATATGTACTTTTGTGCTTATGTCAAATTTCTCCTTTTGTGTTGCGGTGTACATTTAAAATGAGCTTGACTTAACGCTTGCACAAAAAACCTACTTATTTCGGGTTCTCGACTAACTCACATAAAGTCTATTTGCATACGATTAATTTTATTTCCATGCCTGTTTGTTAGAAGCTTCGTGTAGTTTAAATGTAATCCAAAAGGATTTTCTGTGCACAATTTTCTAGTACAAGGACAAATTTCAACTAATTTTTTTCCCATATAAATTCATTTGTTATTTTTTCATTTTTGACATGCTCATTTGTAATAATTTGAAAACCTGTGTGCAGATTTCACGAAACTCAACATTCATTGAACATGACACTTCCTACGAAAAGAGCTAAAGATCAATCATATACATTTAGTATGGGCTCCGATTACATGATCACAAAGCTTATCGTGAGTTAGAGGAAATTCTATTATGCGAATAAACCGGAAACCTTCATTGTTGATATTCCTCACAGTCGTGGAATTCCCATTAAACAAACACATGCAAATTATAAAAAATAGCAACTTTGTCAAATAATGATATAAAAAGTATTCAGTAATACTGAACATATCCTAGTGATTTGTTGTCCTTCATATTATTAGCATTCGTTATTCTTCCTCTCACGACTCAACTCAAGAACACGAAAAATGAATACACTAATGTGAGTAGAATTAAGGCTTCTGAACTTAACAAGCCAGTTACGTTTTTGGTTCGGTTTTCCATAAAAATTGTATTCTTAATTTAAAAAAATACATATGATTAATGGATACAAAGTAATTAATAGGCCAAAATTCTCGAAGCTACCAGCAAATCAAATCAAAACATGGATACTATGTAATCTACATGAATAATAACGACACTGAACGTATTTTTCCTACTGAGCTTCATAACCTGTACGTACACTACTTTACTATATCTTTTCATATAATTTATATTTAAAAAAAGTTCACTTCAGCACCAGAACTCACTACGTAAGTAGTGTATACATAATAGTGAATAACATTCAGTATATGTTTTCAACTGCAATTATTTGTAAACCAAGTGTACTTAAATGGGATTAAATAGTTTAAAAAATATATATGCCTATTAGGTATACATAACCAGATACATTGTTAGAACAGTAAGCTGTTTTTTCTAGCATTCGTAAAAATATCTTCTCGTATAGTGGTGTCAACTGTGTGCTTTTGGTTGACATTTAAGAAAATATGTTTACCTCGGAACTTGCAAAGAAACTACTTTTTCGTGCTAGTCATATTTGACATTTTTTGTTGTTTGGTAATTTTTTAACTCAATTTATGCTAATTATTCGTAAAAGTAACAAACACAAGTGAAATGAAAATGAACACCAATAATACATTCAGTTTATTTATGTGCATATATTGGACGAGTTTACAAACTGTATAAAATACCCTCGACAAACAGTCGATTTTTCAACAAGAAAAATGCACTAATCATTTGAATTAAATTATTTCGAACATAAATTAATAAAATGATTATAATACAAGTACAAAAAATATTAATTATATTAATTCCGCATAAACATGAGCTGCTTTAACATATAAAATTTAAATGCTGATTAAACTTCAATTATGAAAATTGGTTTCTGTTTAAAAAAGCTAGGCTCCATACATAATATTTTTTGGAAATTATTTAAATGTATATTAATTAAGCCTATATTTTTTATGCAATGGATTAGTTTTAAATTACAATTGTCATGTGCGGCATTGTACTCTGAAGGACTAAAAATTCAGACAAGCAAGTTGACTTTTTTAAATGTTAAGTAATGCATGGTGTACACTATATGAGTAACCATATAAGCCAATATCACGTATGATTTTGTTCGTTTTGCCTTTATTTCTATTTTTTATAAATAAAATATATGCATGTGTGGATATATTGAGGATATAATGCAAGCAAATGTTTTACATTTTTATTGATCTCATATTGATAAAATTTTCCTGTTTGTGGAAGAAATGATGATTATTCATTTGTAAAATAATTATGATTACTCAACTACTGTCCTCTATTCCTCATTCTGGACTTAACATACAACTCGTATTATTTTTTATAATATATATAAAAACCTTTAAGCTTTAAAACAGAGAATGCACTTATTAAATGGATTGAAATTATTCCGTGCATGATTTTTTTTAATTAGTCTAAAGTTCCAAAATAAATAATTATATTTTAATAACAATATGTTTTCTAGACAGTTTCCAGGTTCAAATAAAACTAACACAAAACAAGTTCCACAAAAGGCAATGACGTGGCTATTGGAAGGTTGCTGCAATTCACACTATCGCCTCTGAAGTGATGAGATAACACAAATTTACATTTGGTGGATGATATTATTATATTAGGATTAGCACATACAGCCACCACCGTCACACTACCAATATTATACAAGAAAGCCTGAAAGGATGTGTATTACAATAAAGATACTTGAGTTTGATTATATAATAAAAGGTAAACTAAGTCACGATATTAACAATTGTTTTATGATTTCAACTTAAATTCTACACCGTGTTCGAAAAGTTAAGATTAATATGCATGCCTAACCAATTCTCCAAAAGAACCAAACTTATAGTTTGATCAATGCAAAACTGTTCTACAGTCAATGGAGTCAACGGCTCTGCAAAATTTGTACTGCCGATGTAAACCTTAACAATTTTACAGGATTTTAAGAAACGTCGAAACCATGGAGATGGTTGTATCACGCAATTGTCCTTACCGACCTTGAGTTGTCTTTCCAAAACATATTCCGACGCTGTAAATACATCTGCCAAACTCGAATACATGTATACAAGTATAACAAACCAAATCGAGCCAGCCACAAAAAATATCAACAACATTGGCAGAGGAAGCTCGAAGCTGAGCTTAATGCAAGCATACCAACTTATAGTTTGAATAAAGAGTCCTGCTACAAGAATACTTGCTGTCATGCTGCAATAAAGTCTTCGAAACTCCGTGGACATTACCTCAATTTCCCTGTACATCAGACAGGTTTTCCAATTGTCTTTACCGTTTTGCCGTACCGTCAAACTTTTGCATATTTTCTCGCCAGCTTCTAATATGTAGTTTTTCATGCAATAGCTCTTCAGCAGTACAGCAAGCGTTACATGGAAATGACTTCCATGTATGACCATAGACCATATGAAAAACGATACAAAAAGAACCAGTGATTTTGTCAAGATTTCATAAAGCGACCAAGTGGCTTGCAAATCTGTTCCAAATTGTCCTCCGCACTGAGTGTCAACAATCCAGTAGCCTCCTAAAATAGAGGGTAAACACGGGTTTCGAGTCAAGTCCGCATAGTAGAACATGGGTACAGCAACACTAGAAAATTCCATGATTTTCAATACTCTCTTGATTCGTTTGCCACCATTTGAATTACAGGTTTTACCTTCATTCAATTTAAATTTAGAATCTTGTCGTTAATTGGTTATGTGTTTAGATAAGTTGGATTACCTGCTCTGCGTTTTTCAAATATCAGCATTTGATTCAAATATGAAACGATGAGTTCCGACTTGGAATAAAATACAATGCTTGAGTAAGTGAAGAGTGACAAACAGCAGAAACTAAACATGCTGTGTAGTTGGATAAAAAAGTTGACGCTCGCCTATGCCCGTGTTATTTGCAAAAGTGTAAAGAAAGCCAATATGACAATTACTACCACTCTGAATAAGTATATGGTATGCTCCTTTTTAGGTTTCTGTTGGAAACATTTTCGTTTGCTGTTCCACTGGAAAAGTAAGCTGCCAAATATGTCAGCCACTTTCATTTGCTCTAATAGAGCTTTAAGAAGATTTTCTGATATGAGCATGTCATAACGTGTCCTCTGATCCGTATTCCTAATGAATGAATGGAAACGACGACTCGGAAAGTTTTCAGAATATGTTTGGATAGTACACACAATTTAGTACACTGTCATCATCGATCGTTAACCTGTAATTTTACTTCGCTAAATAGTTGAAATGTTTTCAAACATGTCGAACATGTTAGGCTTCCTTTTGGCGTGTCAATAGTTCAAACTATCGCTCTATTCGTGCCTTTAATTCGTAAATGTTTTAAGTCTTTTAAATTCCAACATTTGCTCGTACTAATAGTTAACCTTATTTTCGGTTACTACGTGTACGTGTTTTTAAACTGGTACCTTAACTTTCATTTTGAGTACGTGTTTTTAAACTGGCACGCTACAAATATTAGCCTTTCGATGAAGAGCAATATCTACATATATGTGGTTGTTTCTGCAACAGAAATGGTTATGAGCATTCTAGAGTAGTATATCATCTTATCGAATATTGATGAAAGCGGTTTGGATTGCTGGCTTTACGAATTGATTAGAAATATTTGCTGTTCTCAAACCCCTTGGAAATAATTACACGTTACTCGCTTGATACTGTTGTACCTTCAACTTTATTTTGCTCTAAGACTGAATATGCCCTAGAAAAGACTGTGATACAGAATAATACGCCATTTAAAGGACTGCTAAATACATTATTTATTCCAAGAATCTTACGAAGTCAATATAATAATTTAATTAAAAACAGACAAAAATGTGAAGAAAAAATATATAGCCATTACAGAGCCAAAAATTAAGTGAGTCTGTACATTATTTACAGTATTCGAACACAATTGCGGCATTTGCGTTTGTTAGATCCAATCAAGAAATTTTTGACAAACCAGAAACGCAAGCACAAGAAACTATTTGGTGTAATAAAAAAATACAATTGAGAACATAAAGAACAAGCTTTTTAGGACAAAATCTAAAAAACTGTCTCCTAGAGGCAATATCACTATTGTATTTTACTTACCTGTGGTATAAGTTGTAGGAATTGTTTTAGTATTTTGTAGAAGCAAGTGTATCTTTTTTCCTTGTTTATTTAATGTAATCCTTAATTTACGTAATGCCTCACTTCAAATAACCTTTTTTGTAAACAGAACTGTTATTAAGGTTAATATATGTTTTTATTAAAAACGACATTGTTCGTCCTACAAAGTTCATATTCAATACTCTATATATTCGTGGCTACTCACGTATCTTAATAGAGAATATTATTTTGATCTGGTATATAAAAATATTTTGCCAATTGTATGAATTTACTTTCTGGTCCGTTTGTACTCATTATTTATTTGTATTGCGTATTGTTACATTGTTTACACGAAGTAAACTTATAATTCTAATAAATTCTTCGTTTAAAACAATTTTACAGATATCTAAATGTACACTCTTATCGATAACATTATCTTGATAAATATGCCAATCTAATTATCTTACTGTAAATTTATAAAGATTTTCATACGTTTTAACTAAATTTTGCTTAATGATTTTATTTTTCAAAACTCCATGACTATGCAAGCATTTTCTATTATTTATTTGTTTATTTTGATGTATATCGTAGAAGACAAGCAATACTTAGAAGAATCTCCAAAACGATGATGTTCTATTTGATACTCAAAATCCGTTAGTTATCTAATAGCATCAAACTAATAGTTTGATCAATGCAAAACTGCTCGACAGTCAAAGGAGTTAAGGGCTCCACAAAATTTGTGCTCCCAATGTACACCTTTAATATCCTACATGATCTCAAGAACCGTCGAAACCATTGACCATTACACTTTCCAATTTTTAAATCTACTTCCAAAACATATTTTGATGTTGTGAAAACATTTGCCAAACTAGTATACATATACACAAGAACAGCGACACCATTTATTGAACAACCAGAAAAGAGAAAAAGCATCGAGACAGGCAAATTAATTCCAAAATTGAAACAAGCATATAAACTAATAGTCTGCAGAAACATAACGGCTACAAGAACACCAGCAGTCATTTGAGTGTACAGTTGCCGATAAACAGTGGATATTACCTCAACTTCTCTATAAGCTAAACAAGTGCGCCAATTTGTTTGATATTTTCCTGAAGAACATTTTTTAATGGTGTTGGCTCCCAGTAAAATATAATTTTTCAGGCAGTAGCTTTTGAGCAGTAGGACCAGCGTGGCGTGGAAATAGCTTCCGCTCAAAACGAAACTCCAACTTACATAGCTTGCAAAACAAACCAAACATTTTCTCAAGATTTCATCCATTGACCAGATTGCTTTTAAATCTGTTCCAATTTTCCCGCCACATTGAGTATCAACAAACCAGTGGCCTCCCACATAGGAAGGCAAGCATGGGCTTCGAATCAGTTCGGCATGGTAGAATAGAGGCAAGGTAACACAAGAAATTCCCATCATTTGCATGATAATCTTAGTGATTTTGCTATTGCCATTGTTACCGTTCAGATTCCAATTTTGATCTTAAAAACGGAACAGAATTCGGAAGTTTTTATTGATTAGCTTTACTACAGAATTACTTTATGAAACCTACCTCTTCTGCGATTTTCAAACATGAGAGTTCCATTCAAATAGGACACGATCAATTCCGCTTTTGAACAAAATATGCAATGAGTGTAAATGTGCACTAGCAAAGCGCAGAGCATGAACAGGCTGTGAAGTTTTACAAATATGTTGATGTCTTTCCACGTCCAGAGGATTTGCAAGAAAATAAGCAACGTATATACAGAGCTTACAAACAGCCTACTTTTGTAAATAAACTGCTTCTGTTTGGATTTTAGTTGGAAACGATTAAGTTTTGGGTTCCATCGGAAAAGTAAACTACCGAAAATGTCAGCCACATTCATTTGCTCTTTTAGAGCTTCAAGTAGATTTTCTGCTATGAGCATGTTAAGCCTTGTGTTATTACCCGTATTCGAAATAGAGAACTAGAAACGATAATTCGGAAATTTTTCAGAATATATCTGACTCGTAAAAACAAATTTAGGCCACTGTCGTCGTCGATCATTTACCTGTTTATGGACTTTGCTGAAAAGTTCAAACGTTTACCAACATGTTATGCATTATGTCGGCGTATCAATATTTCAAACTATCGTTTTACTCGTGCCCTAATTTCGTAAATGTTTTATGTCTTTTAAATTCCAACATTTACTCGTACTAATAGTTAACCATATTTTAGCGTATTACGCATACTTAACTTTTGAGAACATGTATTTAAATTGGTACGCTATAAATGTTGTGTCTGAAATATCTACATATATGTGTTTGCCACAGAAACGGTTATGGACATTCCAGAGCACTTTGTCACTTAAATGAATATTGATGAAAGCAGTTGGAACTGCTGGCTTGTTGTTTTGATTAAAAATAGTTGCCGTACTCAAACCCCGTGCAAATAATTACATGTTAGTCGCTTTCATATTTTACCTTCAACTATGCATTACCTTAATTCTGGAAAATTAAGTTCTTCATTTGGGTTACATTTTTCGATATGCTATACGGCTAACAGTGATACAGAATAAAGCGCCATCAAAAGGATGGCTAAATGTCTAATTTAGTCCAACTATCTTGGAAAGGTAATAAAGCAATTTAATTAAAGTCAGACAAAAAATGTGAAGAAAAATAAGTATTTGCTGGTACAAAAGTTAATTAATTGTGTTTATTATAAACAGTATTTGGAACCAATTGTGATACTAGACCCAATCAAGAATGTTTGATGGTCCAGAAAGTACTACATGTCGTAATAAAAGTGAATATGTTTAAATAAGTTAACACACCTTGCCGTAACAGGATCCTTTTTTTTGAAGGTGTTATCTTACTCAAAATTTTAATTGATTGATTTAAACATTGTTTTTAACAGCTATGCAAACAAGTACATTTGAGCTCTGAAAGCAGATTTTTATATAGAAAACAAAACATATTATAGTTCCCATTAGAATATTTTATTTATGCAAACTATTATGCTTAGCTTACATTTTATATGCTACATTTCAAGGTGGTTAAATCAAACTGCTTCTACGAGGAAACTTTTCCGCGATTTTATTGCAGGTTTTTTGGGGCACTTTTTCGTTGACTATGTAATTGCTGACCACAAAATATTGCTTTACATTTGTGATTGCAGATAACGTTGAGTAGTGAGCAACGTTCAGAATGTTGTAATGGTTATATTTGCGCACGACAATTTGTAGATATTGTGTTGGATAGGGCAATGGCAATGCATAAAAAATATATCAGACCTAACCAACACATAAATAAATAAGCTGGTATTTTCACCGATTGCACATTCATGACTACGATGCGCCTCCCAAACAAAAACATCATGTTGTGTTAGACATAAGCGTTGAAATTGGGCGGAAATGGGCTATAAACTCAAAACTTGGAGTTGCTATTGTAACGTAAAAAAATATATACACTCGGATAAATTATTTATTCATTTTCTTGAAATACAAAGAAAGTACAAGGTACATTTAAGGTAATAGTGTTGTTTGATAAAATATTGCACCATTTCTAAGAAAAAATCAATAAAATTATTAGATTGTCAATGTTGAATATTTCATAGTTTGATTTATGTTTTCCAAACCTCAAAATATCATCCGATAAACCTGTATGTTTGTGTGCGTTACTTAACATTTAAACAGAGATTTTCTGGTACATAGCATTCAAACATGCTTAAGTTGGAACTAGCATGTTCCAAGCCAACTTTTGCTGGTTAACATCTTTTCTAATATGTTGTTACAGAGTTCTTCGGTAATATTCCACAGTGACTACAACCCTGATGCTATATGAAATACAGTGGCTGAAATAAAAGAAAGCCGATAGGAATGCTGGATCAAATATTTACTGAATTATAGTTTTGAATGTAAAATGTATTCAAAGATATTTCTCCATAATTAAATATGGAAAGCATAAGTAACTAGTCACATTTATTATGAAATATAGATATTGGCAGTAACACCAATAATTCTGACATTGACCTTTCAGAGTATCTACATTAATGAATTAGGACAAACGTTTTGTGTTACAATTAAATCGAACCTTCTTTCACATTTTGACATATGTATGTATATTCTTTCAACTCGATTTTCTGCTATATTGATATAAGATTATAGATTTTATGTATGTACATTTTACGAAAGTCTAACTTACCGTTATAGTATTCAATTCATTTTTCGAATGCTATTTTTATATGGTTCAAAGTCTGGTTGATTTACTTAAAAGTGGTGACATGTTTATGCCTTCTCAACACATATTTTAATACAGTTAATTAATATACGTTTTAAAAACTTATGTAGATTTGCTATCTCCGGCTAGTTTTCATATTTTTCGTTTTTTGAAGATTTTAAAAACACCGCTAATAAAAAATACTTTCGACTCTATTGAGTACAAATCTGTGTTAGTTCTTTAATCAAATATTAAAAGACTTGATTTACCTGTAATTATTATTCCAGAAGGCCATATCTATCGTCACTGATTATAAATAAATAAAATTCAACATATTTGTGTTGAGAATGAATCGAATCCATTTTAATCTGTTAAATTATAAGGACTAAAATATATTTATTCCAATAAAATGTGCCATGTAATTGATATATGCTAATATGCGTACATTTTACCAAATTATATCCAATCGTTGTGGCATTGCTAGCAAAAATTTCACTCCAAATACAACCCATAAAATCTATACAAGATTTGCCGTCATTCGTTTTGATCCATATGCTTCAATTATTTAACTGTTTTTAAAGCCTTCAGTAAAGAAAAAAGGTAGTTTCCTTTGCAAAAAAAAATGTTTATATGCTTGTTTTAATTTTGTTTTAGTAATTCAAATAGATAATCTACACTTGTCGGTACATTATTGAGTATATTTGTTGATCAACTGTCTTACGAGTTGTATATTATTTATTTAAAACTACAATTGCTAAAACTTGTAACTATGGGTTCTCCTACTTTTCGAAATAGTTAATTTAAACAATTAAAAACAATGCTGATCTGTTATTTCCATCTGCACTGCTGTTGGATGGATGAT
>JAQFZG010001648.1:0-19929 GCA_034695465.1 Entomobrya nicoleti
AGGAAGTTTTGGGATTTCAATAAACTCTAAAAGTACTTTTGCACTAATACTATTATGATAACCATTTTTGAGGACGATATTTCCCAACAATTGTTGCTCTTGTCCATTTATTCCCTATTTGTTTTTAAGAATAGCACACTAGCACTCAAACCATTGTCAAGTTAGATGCCCTGGGCACGTTTTTTGCAACCTTTTCATTGAAATTCTAAAGTTTTGGTTTTGTGTTAAAATGACATTTGCATTTGGCATTTGCATAACAAAAGAAAAAAAAAAGTTTATTCATTTTCCAATTGCATTCAGCTAGATAGTTTCATTTTCAAAAAAATAAAATAAACAAAGCCATCAACCAGTTTTTATTCTCACAAAAACAATTTCAATAACTCACTTTGGACTTGGAGGTCCAGTGGAAAGCAGTTGTTGGTTGATTTATTGTTTTTCCCACACAAAATAAGCTATATTGACTAGAAAACATGTCGTTCATGCATATTTCTATACACTATTATTACACACGTGTAAGTAAAAGGTGACCTCTCTCTCTCCTGGCGTTCCAAATAGGTCCAGTAAAATAGCAGCAGATGGTTTATATTTTTTAGAGAAAAAGCATAAAGGTTGGGTTGCTAGAAAGAAGAATTGTGTAAAAGCGAATTTTTAATTATGAAAGGGTAGAAAAGCGCAGCCAGGGAGCTAGCGAGCGGGAAGTGTCTACAGGGAGCAAAATATGTTTGCAAGCTAAAATTAAAACACAACAATATGCAATAGCTTGATGGTGCGTATTAATTAGTAATATTTTTCCTCTTTCATGAGGAAATGGGCTAGAATACCACCACATCAACCAAGCAAACATGTTCAATATTATGATCTTATAAATTCCTTTGAAAAAAATACAAAATAGGAAAGCACTCTTCTCTCTGCAAATTTATGCGAAGCACGTTCTTCAACTCTGACCAGACCAGAATTGAGATTTTTTGGTTGTGGAAGTAAAGTGAAAGTGGAAAGTACGCAGAATATTATTATTTTTTGTATATAAACTTGTGCAAGTTGGCTGATCATCATGATCATCACAATCACAAGGGAAAGGAAATGAATAAAATAAATGATAAAGGGAAAGTGGTGAATTTTGTATACTAACTTGGCACAATGTTCGAAAATGTTTGAATGTATCAAAAAAAAATATTCTCACCACTTGTATTTTGCTCGGGCGGAAAAGAAGTTTTTATAGACCATTTCAGTGAGCGAGTGTGTGGAGGAAAACGTTCTGATTTAATCATTCATGACTGTCGATTCATTTTCCACATGCGTGCATTTTTGGAATATATCTCTTGTCAAAGTGTAGTAATGGGAGAAGGAACGGAGAGAGGCTGCAGGTTTTTCCGTGAAGAGTCCTTCGTTAATGCTGGGCTTCGCTTCGGCTCTTCTAGTTATCTGACTGGAATTAATGACGTGTCCAATCCAATGGAAAATGAAATGAGTACTTTTAAACACAATTTTTGGAGGGATTGGAAAAACTATTGAACAAGTATAAACTATACATATAAACTATACATATTGCTCTTAATGAATAATGAAAAGCAGATACCCATGCACACCTTCATCTCCAATAAAACTCTGAAGAGGATTTGAAGAGGAGGACTCTCTCATTCTCAGTCTCTCTCTCTCTCTCTCTCTGGTAATTATGGTAGTAAAAATCTGTGCACGCAAGATCCTGACTTGCATCCTCTTTCCCTACCAAATGCATACCAAAAACCTAATCTTTGTCTTTCAAAGTGAGAATGTCTTTTAATCTCATCTCATCTACTTAGTTTAGTTGTTCAACAACCTTGTTTCCAATCATATTACCTTCAGTGAGATAATGATGTAATTGCGGAAACCAAAATAAATGGATTTAACAACCTCATTTGCTATTAAATTATCCATTTGATTACTTTTATAGTTTTTTTTTATTGTGAGCACACATTTTCGATTCACTTTTAAGGTTAAATACATCCAGATAAATAAAATAATGTGTATTAAAGGGTAATAGTGATGATAAACAAAATAGATTGGAGATTTGAACGAGAGAAAAAGATAGATAAAAGGTGCATCAGAGAGTAGATCCCTATTAAATAGCTATCTAGGGAAAAAAAGGACTCGAGCTACATATTTATATCAACAAAATCTACACTTTATCAACAAAACTGTGTAAATAAATTAGGTAGAAAAAAAGTAGACACATAAAAAGTCAACTAGGAAGAAGAGACCAGCAATAAAACAACTTTACAGCTTTTTACATAAAAAAAATAGTTCCAACAGCGAGTAGACTACTGGAGTACGTAGTTTACTGATAAATATATTTGGGAAAAATTGTGTTTGTTGTGTGTACAGCTATTTGAAGGGAAAATGTTCATCTAGGATCTAGTAGAGGCTTCCATATGGATGGATGTGATGCGCGAGTAGTTTAGTTTTTTAGTCTCACAGCAAACAAAATAAGAGAGCAAGCTGGTGATGATGGTGATGATGGTGCTGCTCTATAATGACCTTAGTAGAAATTTACTTTTATCTGGACATGGACTACTCACAAGTAAATGAAATCAATGAGAATAAAAAGTAAAGATCCTAAAAAATACTTACTCTCATGTTATTTGGTTATAGGGACGAGGCTGGGTTGCTCTAGTAGATAAATAAAAATGACTTTCCTTTTGCTGGGGACTGTGGACTGTGGAGTGTGGAGTGTGTTTGATGTTGAAACATAAAAAGCAGCCAATTCAAAACCATTAAAATGTATAGAAGGGGAGAAAAAAATCTCTCGATAAAATGTTGTAAATCTTTTCCAGTCTTGTGGGGTATTAGGTAGTATAGTAGCATGAAGCATTACTGAACTGGTGCTAGTGTTGGTGCTGCGGAGAAGTGGATGGACGAAAAGTGCCCTTTTCACTAGCAAACTGACTGCGTAATTTTGTAAAAAAAATAGGAACGTGGAGAAGTGGAGTCGATTTAGATAAATAGGGAGTAAAAAGCTAGTAGTCAGAGTGAGGGTAAAAAATAAGCGAATCAGAAGAAAACTGGTTGATGTTTTATATGATAATGTTGTTTGGTCTCTTTTGGTCAGTCAGTCAGTTAGGACAGGCTGACGAGTTGATGATGATGACTGCCCTAATGTTTTGATAACCGTTTTTCATGTTTGCACAACAACATGGTGAATAATAGCAAGTGTTGAATAACACTTGTGCAAAAACATATGCATGCTCTATTATTTTCAGCCATGTTTTTCAAGAGGAACTAATGAACCTTGATTTTGCTCCCTTTTCCCCTTTACCAAAAGTTATTACATGTGTGTTTGTGTAGGAGTTCAGGGGTATGGGCACAAACTTTTCCGTTATTTTGTAACAGTAACGGTACACAAAGCTTAATGACTCTTTTTTTTTGTTGTGGCTACACCAACCACCAAGCTCACAAGTTGAGGAATCCAAGTATTCATACATACTTATTTGCATTTAAAGTGGATTTGACTTTGGGTTTCTCAATTTCCCAATAAATACTCTCACAAATATATTTTTAATGTGACAGCTCGAAAAATTGATTTTGGAGAAACAATTTAAAACTAAAACATAAAAAATTAGAAATAAACTCGCTACTCATTTCTCAACTTATTTCAAATATCTCGTTTTGACTTTTGGAAAGATAAAAAAACCGAGATTTTTTTTCGAAGTTTTTTTCGCAATACTTTTATTACAGGTTACTTTTACTTTGCTTGCATTTACCATTATTTTTTGTTGTCCTCTTCTGCTCAAACGCTTTGAGCTGTTTGGTCATAATGCTAAAAGCATTTGACTGACATTTTCATCTTAGGCCTTTTATTTAAGCATTACATTTACATAACTACTCTGACAACATCAATTTTAACTAGATAGACTAAAAGCATTGTGAATAGTACATTGTCTCTTGTACTCTAGGAAAATGTTACCCAAGTGAGATATTAGGTTTTTCCAATGTAAACATTTAAAATCAGCAGTTGTCCTTTGAATGACGTCGTAACTCGTAATTATTTATAGCGGCATGTTGCAGTAGAAAAGGCTACAATACACAGCATAGCTATTGTGTCGATGATGACAACATTTGTGGCTTGAAAGGAAAAACACATATTTGACTACATATGATAGTAAATAGACACACAGAATAAATGTATGCTGAGCTGACATGCAAGTTTTTTTGCACAAAAGAACCAGGTACTGGGATTACCCGGAAATGTTTTTCAATTTATTTCGCATACCAAACAGGCTTAATGTTAAAAAAACAGGGCGTATTTAATATATTATCAGACTCTGATAACGACAATGTACAAAGCTGATCAACATAGCTTGCTTGTCCTTCTACTTGGTATAGGAAGTGCCTGATGATGAGTTGGGATAAAAAGAGAGCTTTTTAATGTAGTGACAATGGGAGATTTGACTCTCATCATCCTAATCATATCCCTACACTAAACTAGCAAGATAAAAAAAAGGATGAGGAGAATTAGTGGAAAGTTGGATTTTTCTTTGTAACAAAAAAAAGTTGCTGGTCTCTCGTTCGGGTGGAATTGTTTCAATGCAAGTTATTAAACCCTCATATTTAGCAAAGCACTTCCTTCATTTTTTAACGACCCGGCATACAGTAATAGCCTTAGTTAGATTTTTTTAGGGATGGTGATGATGCAGAGTATAAAGAAAGAAGGCATGTATTCATATATACTTATATGTACCTACACAGTTTAATGATCTCTCTTTTTATACTTTGGAGAGATGATTTTTATTACTATGTTTCCTTCCTTAGTCCCTCGCTGATATTTTAAACTTTGCAAAGGCAAATGTTTGGTTTTTTTTGGGAAGGCGATGGGATATGATGGTGATGGAGATAATATAAAAATAATGAAACTTTTTTCCCAGTGTATACAGAAAACAAGGGAGCAGACACATGTGAATAATAAAAGTGAATGGGAAACGCTTAGTGTTATAGCAGAGGAATCAAAATGAGAAGTGGATATAAAAAGTAATAAGATAAAAAAAAAGTAGAGTGAGGGAGGAAACGTGTATTTGTTGAATGAGAAGTTGAAAAGAAGCAAGTGGGACAAAAAGTCCAGCTTTTAGCATAATATTTCCTTACATGATAGCATATTATAGTGGAACAACTAACTCACGACTATATTTTTTACGATATCAGCAAAAAAAAAGTCATCATCTACACCGCCGCCGCTCTATCCACCTCCCCACCACAATCGTAATTTTTTTGGTTGGTTATTTTATAGAAATATTTGTTTTTCGCTAACGCTCTCTTCTGTTTTTACGCTCTTTTCCTTATAGTTAAGCTGAAGTGGTTGGGTTGCAGTTGAAATTGCAAGAAGAGTGGTAGTAAAAAGGAGAGAGAGGTAAAAAAGTAAAAATGATAGGTCAAAAGAAGATGATGATGATGAACATGCAAAGATGTTATTCAAAATGCACTGCTGTCACGTCAGCTTGTATCTTAAGGAAACCAGGAAGGAAAAAGGAAACAAGTTGTCTTTCCACATTACTTCCTCTTTTCTTACATTTTTCTTAAATAAGTCAAGTGAAGCAAGTAGTATGAATAGTATTTTTAGTGGTGTTCGGCTAGTCTCAAAAGAAGAAGCAACTGCTCCAGGGAAACAAGATAGGCAGAGTGTGTGCAAAAAAAGCAAAGTTTCTTTTGCCCTAAGTTGACATTTCTCTTTTTCCTCATCAAGATAATGTATTAAACCCATTTATACAACTGTCGAGGCAAGCACAAAATAAAGTCTTTGTAAAGTTTCTCGTGTTCCTTCTTATTTATGTCTACTTTTATTTGTACAATCCTTCCCAGAGAGAAATTGTGTGTGTCTTGTTCTTGTTGGTATTGTCAAGAAGTCAAGTCAGAATTAGATACAAGGAGGCAAAAGATATACACACACAAAAGACAAGGAGAGCTGTTTGCTTTCGCTTTAATAATAATATGTATAAGGTCACCTGGAAAAGAAAAGAAAAATCAGCCCACGCACATATACTATACACATAGATATTTTACAAGAATAATTGCATCTTCAAAAGAAAAAGCTCTTGGTACGTTTTATTAAATGGGAATCCATTAACTTCCACTGCAACTTTTTTCTTTTACTTTTCTAACATCCTCCATTCTTTTGTCTACGTCTTTCTACCTCCATGCAAATCTCATTTTGCACAAAATTTGTTACCATGTTGGAAATGGTGTCATGATGCCATGCCAACTTATTCAAGTATACTTTCCATCTAATTCCTTACGTAATTGGGCTCATTTTTAACACAGTCAGAAAAGTTTACTGAGAATTTTTTTAAAGAGCAACAGGATGTGGCCTCTTTTGAACAAAATTCTCTTTTTCTAATATACACGTAACTTGTTTGGATGGTGGTGGTGATGGTAGAAAAAAAACATAATACATATATTTATTATGTAACTGGACATAACTTTCAATGATGTTTGCGAAGAGTATGTTTTGGGTCCCCTTTTTAAAGAAGGAAATGTAAAGTTTCTTTTTACTTTCTCTGAGTTAACACGGTTGAAACTTAAAGGGAAATTTTTGGGACGCAACGTGAATGAGAAATTTAATGAAAGGAGACTCTTTTGTGCTGGTGCTCTTCTAGAAGAGTGAAGTAATGGCATTAATAACAAACAGATAGAAAATGAAATGAAAAAAGAGAGCCAGCACACCAGAAAGAAAGAAAGAAAGAAGGGAAAGGAGAGTAATGTACTCAAAACCACCAGCAAAGTCGTTTATTTCAAAGCACGTTTATTTCCAAGAAGCTTCAATGTTTATCTCAAAAAATATAGTGGACTACATACCTTGTATAAAATATATAATGCTCTATGTAAACTAGTGTGTGGTGTAGTATATTTTTTTTTGAGGAACTGTTGAGTAGAATGATAACGAGCATTAGAATGAGAACTGGGAAGGGAAAACGAGGAAGGAAGAGCAGAGTAATGTGTATTAAAAGAAATGAAAGGAGAGAAAGTCGAGTCAAGATGCGTTAAGGTCATCCTTGTAGAAAATCCCGTTGGACGGGTTTTGTAGTAATATTTAGGTAGGAAAGAGGCATGCAACATACAACAGTGAACAGACAATGTATGTATGCAGTGGGATGTTCAATCTGTATTCTCTCTTTCTGTCCTTATTTTATTCACTCATTTTCCATTTCCTCTCGTTTCTCTCAGACTATTCCACATTAGATCTGTTATGACTGATGAAGAGATGGGCTCAAAAAAGAAGCACGTACGAACGTAATATGCATAAATTTTAAAAACTATGTTGTTGTGTTGCTGCGTGAGTCAAGTCAAGTCAGAACAGGCCTGGCTACGCGTTTTACACAGCTGGTGGGAAACATTTTGTACAAAAAAGTTGTTCTCGAAGGAAGGAAACAAGTGTAGAGACAACATGATACAAAAATGAGCATACAGATGATGACGATGATGATGATGATCGCGGATTTTCTTGAGTGGGAATAAATATTAGATGGATATGTGTAGAGGAAAAGTGGAACGTGTATATGTACATACCTACCTACATAAGTGTAAGTTTCTTCAGAGTGAGTATCTAGGACAAGCTTGTCCTATTTTTTTTTGCTAACTAATGATGATGTGTATTTTGTATTATGAATGTATACGTAATTTGTCAAAGTTAGCTGTACTGAGTCACTTAAAGCTGGAGAGTCTTGTGAGTGAACGAGAGGAGCACCATCAGAACTTCGAACCATACGATACCACCACTCCATAATATCCAGCAGACCTACACAATCAAGCAGCCAGCCGATACCCGCAAAAAAACTAAACTTGGGAACTCTGGCTTGACTTGGATGAAGATGATGGTGGCATGTTTTTCCTGATGATGTTTTGGGAAGCAGACGATGAAAGAAGCTAAGTAATTCATTGGTGTAATGTGTAATCAGGGGGATTAGCTGTTCCAATCTTCAACGAGGAAAATTTATAAGGAGAGAAAAGGAAATAATCAATAGAGTTGTGTGTGATCTGTGTGTGTATGTAATTTATATTATTTGACGGGGTTACGTGAGCACACGAACAAGAAAAACAAATAACAGACAGACAAAAAAAGAAGGGAATCGAGAGGGAGAGAAGGAAGCAAGAGAAGCAATGTGTGAAGGATACTAATGATCACGATATGGATACGCTGTGTGATTTTGCAGAGAGAAAAAAGAAAGAAATTCTGTTTGGTTTTTAGCGAGAGAGAAAATAAGTAAACGAACTTTATTTGACATGTAACGGTAAAAGTTAACGTTGTGGTGGTAACGGTGGCAGAGACACAGCAGAGGACAAGGTTTACTCTTTTGGCAAAAAGTACGAGTGAAAGGAAAGGAGGCTTTACTCTCCTCCGTGAGTCTGTGTGCTCTGTCCTTTCTTTCTGTCAAATTAGCGAGAGCTGTGAAAGTGACACGTTTGGATAAAATAAATAAGTATGTTGGATTGTGTGAGAGAGGGGCTACTAATGCGAAAAATATATATACAAGGCGAAAAGAGTAAAGTAGTTGTACTTTTTGACCTGAATCGTCGAAAAGGAAATGTATTTGCAAACAATAAATTAAGGTGGATAAAGAGAGAGAGAGAAAAAAAATGCAATCAAAGCTGCAATGTAAATACAAAATAAAATAACAAGGCAACTATGAAAAGATTTATGTGCTATACATACAAATAGTATAAAAAAATGTATAGCTTGCCAGTGTAACATCAATGTTTCAATGTTTTTCTTTTCTTGTAATTCTGTTAATTGTTCAAAATTGTAAATAAATAGCACTAATTAATAAAAGTCGACTATGTAGTAACATGTAACAGCACAGCAACAATAATAATAACAGTTAATCACACTCGTCGTCGTCGTCGTTTCGTTTTCGTTGTCACCGTGTCACCATGTTGTGTGTGGATGTCAATAATTTCAGCAAAATTTTCTAAATCACTAATCCTACTAATATTTCTATTCTACTCTTCTATTTGCTGCTTTCATTTCTACTACTACTCTACTCCTACTTCTTGGTACTCTGCTACTTACAACAGGGCCCAACTTGAGTAAGACTTCTATTTAAAATAAATTAAAATATTAAAATGTTCACAACAAATTGTTTGAGTAACAATTTATTTTACAACAAGAGTATTTTTATTGATTATATCTGTATACTAATCAAATACATTGTTGTTGTAATGTAGCTATTGGTGTTGTCAAATTGCATTGTCGTTGGTATTGCAAAAAAAAATCTTTAATTTTTTAAGTCTTGATGTCGTCTCGCTAATTATTTATTTTCTCTGCTGCCAAAAAAATCTAATCTAATGCCATATTATATTTCTAGTGCGATATAATACATATATAAAATATATTTTATTGTTGCTATTGTACTCGTCGTTAAGTTACATTAACTATATTTATAATTATACTGTGTTTACGGTAAAACGCAAAGATATCATTTTATTTATTTTGTAAAGTAATCAATCATAGCAATATTTCAAAAACAAAAAACAGTTTGTTCGCCTCCGCCTTCCTTTAATGTTGAAATAAGATTCAACCCTTAAAAAGATACATATATACATATTTTCTTAAATAGTCAATGTGCCTTCATAAAATATTGCCTATATGTCTCCCTACAACGAGAAGCTGTTATAGAACCTATGAGGCTTCAATTTTCCCTTCCGTTCGTTCCGATCATCTTTGATGCTCCCTCAAAGAAGATCATGGCGATGATGATCATGTTTTTTTTCTCACCTGGCCTGGCCTTGCTTGTATGTACATTAGTAAATATATTTACAAGCTTTCCACCATAATAAGCAGCGTCAGCATCGCCAAAAAAGTAAAAATTGAGTGTATCAAACCAAGTAAATCATCTGTAAGGTTGTTGATCATGATGAACTACGCATCATCCTCTCTCGTAATGGACGAGCAAAGAACAGATGGATGATCACGGGTGATGATGACTAATGATGTAATCATCACGTCTATCCGAAATACATAAATAATTTTCACTGTCGTTCGTGTACGCAGCCAAGCGTGTAATGTAGCACAATGTCGACTTTATATTTTATTTTAAAGCTTGGCTACAGTATGTGTATTTTGTGTAGTGTACAGTGTACCATATACTAGAACATATTGATAGGACACAAACATGCCATTATTTCATATAAATAATAATGATATCTATATCAAAAAAATGGGATGATGGCTTATAAGATTTTTTTTTTTGGGGATGCCAGCGCAAAGCCAAGCCAAGCCAGCAAACACATTTTTCCTTTTTTGGAGAGACCTTGAACCTAAATCCTTTCATGCGCTATGAACTAAAGGGAAAGAGGAGGATGGAGCAGACAGAGGGCCACGATGCAAAAGACGCAGATTCTTTTGCAAACAAAAAAGGAATACATACTATGAGCACGTACAACAACATGATATTATTTTGATACCTGAGTGTGTGTAGTGTATGTATGTAATTTCATCGCATGTTTTTCTGTTTTGGTGATGATGTCATAGTGCAACAAAATATATCATCCTTTTACATTACAACACACACACACACAATATAACATAGCGTTGCGTTCCAGGTGGTATACGGGTTAGATACGAGGATGAAGAAGAATGGAAAGGAAAGCATTATAATTTTCCCCCGGTTGCCTTTCTTTATAATCGATAGCTTTACACTTTTCTCATTCACTATCACAATGCATCTCTCTGCTAAACTGGGTTTACATAAAAGGCTTATTATATTTTACTTGCTGATGGGTTTACTCATTAAGATAGCATGTACATTATACACACATATTTATATACTCTTTGTTGTTGTTTTTTGCTGTGTCATACGTACACATAGTATACACACAAGTTAAATGATAAACTTGTAATCAAAAAAGAAGAAAAAAAGTTTGTTTATTTATTTATCTGGGTCGAAAAAAAGGACAAGAGAAAAAAAGCAAGCTGGGTTTGGTTACTCAGTCAAGCCAAGCCAAGCCAAGCCAGCGCTGCCTTCTCTCTTCCTCTCTCTCTTTCTGTATACATACCTTATTTTCTCTTTTCATCGATAAATAAATAAATGGTATTGACTTGGACTTGAGGCGGATTCCTGGATTCACCCTGGATATTTTTTTCTGATCTAAACTGATAGCTTTGGAGATTCTCCCTTCTCTCTTTTCTTTCAAATATGTTTACTGAAGACTAGAGCAGGGTATAGGGCTTTCCCCTCTAATTATCGTTTCATTCCACCAGCCTTTCTCTCTTGATATGAATCAAACAAAGTAAAAACATAGCCATACAATTATATTTGTATAACATACATACACACAGGATTATCTTATACGTCCAACCATATTTATCAGAGAAAAGTGGGAAAATAAAAGAAAGTGACAATTTTTCTCCTTTTCCTCAGTGTCTAGTCTGTTCACCGTACACACTAGCTCAGCTCTCTTTTTTCGAGTATTCTCCAGAGAGAAAGATATGCATGTGGGGCCCAACACACATTGATGGATTTTTAGTTGATAAAAGGCTTTTGGAATATTGGCACAACGAAAAATAGTGTATACACCATAAAACCATAAAAAAGACGAGCATATGCACTCTTCTCACACAGATATTCACACACATCAAAATATGGTTATGTCAGTCCATTTCCCCACAGTTTTATGTATCTTCCATATGAATACGCTTGCTAAACAAGAGAACCAGTTTGAAAAGCCAATGTGGTAGATTTTGTCGTTCTATTCACCTATAAAAATGAAGAGAATAGCTTTCTCTCTTTCTCCCTCTTTCTCTCTCTTTCTCTGTATGCTACGTTATGTTTATACTCCCACTTGTTATGTGAAAATGACAGCATATTATTTTTATTACACAAAGTAGTCAAGTAGATATGGTGAAAGAACTCACTCGTACAACACATGGAATCGCCATCATGTTTTTTTTTCGTACTAATAGTGCACAGTAATCATTATCATTGTCGCTATCACTGAAAAAAAAAACTTTTCGTTATGTATAGTTTGTTTTTAGGGTAAACTTTGTGCACTACTCTTATAACATCAATCGATATTAATCTTTATCTTCAGCCTATTTAGCTACATAACACATCATATGGTGGATATAAATGCTTTTCAAACGAGAACGACACATATCTGGTCTCAGTTTTTTTTTGGTGCTACCTACACCACAGGCAGTGTAGATAAAATAGTGATAGGGAATGTAATGTTGACAATTTTTGTGTGCTAAACTGTTTTGTCCCTAGATTACCATTAGAATAAACGATTGTAGATAATAAAAATAGATATACATATGTTTCATTATATTCAGTTGATGGCATAAATGTGTGTGTACCAGATGGACTGGAATATAATTTTTGGGGAAAGCCGAGACAAATAAAAAGACAGTAATATAAGTTGACAAACAAGACAGCTCATCAGAAAAAGAGAAGAAAAACGTTTTATTTGTGCTTCACTTACGATAATGACTGATACATATAAATTGGTTTTCTTTGGGGAAAACACCCTACGTATTATTATGTAATGTCAAATGGATTATGTAACTGGTTTTTTTGCGTGCTTGAAAAGTCAATACTTTCCGCCAAAAATATAGCAAGAAAAGCACGACTCTTTTTTAGAGTACAGTGCACACCAGTGCACACTTGTACACAACTTTACAGGGAAAATGTAAGGAAGGAAGGAGACTCGGCTTTTGACTTTGAAATAAGATCATAGATTAAATCTTATCCACAATATTGCTATCCAATCCTGGAATAAAAAAGTTGCCCATTTTTATAATCTGCTCAAATGTGCCTTTCTCAGAATACTTATTTTTCTTCACTCAACCAGCATGATCGTGTATTATATCTTTCCGGTGGTGGTATGGTGATACGATACTGCTCATCTTGCACTTTCTATTGAATAAAATATTTTTTCCTTTGCATTTTTCTTCATTCAATTTCCTCCACCAACTATTTTATTGGGATTTTCCCGTTTTTGACCCTGCAACACGCATATCAAAATAATTGTGTATACACCACAATGCATAAACCAACTAAACTTAAAGCGCACTATTTACAAAAAAAATTGTGTATCAGCCTGACTGGATCTGAAAAGTAATGAATTCTTGGGAACTTGCTACCTTTTTTTATCTAGTCAATGAAATGCTTATTTTTGTGTCAAGGCTGGGATCTCACGTGGAGACGAATATATTGACGAGCAATACACTAAGCTGTTTTTATAACAATAGCCAGTCAGTACGTACACGAAATTTTTATATTTTGCACAAGCGCATTATGTACTTTATGGGTATCAGTGACTATCAATCACCAGACAAGCCAACAAGGAGAATTAATATTGTTCAGTTGTCCAAACTTTTGAAGAAGGGTTGAAATTATCGTTACATTTTTCATTTTCATTGAATAATCTACAAGCATTAAAATTCAGGTGGACACACATAATGGCTTATATAGCAAATGCAAAGCAAAAAAAAGTTAAGGCCACCGAAAGGAATGATAACGACAAACAAATCAATATTTACACTCTCTTAAATAAATGCAAGGACGTGAATATACATAGTAAGTATAATGCTAGTATATGTAAAGGCTGCATTTCAAATCCATTATACCTTGTGCAAGTACATGTTAGACTGTGCTGGAGGGAATCTTTGTACTTGAGACTCCCGGAAAAAAATCACCGATTTAGAAAAAAAGGGATAATAATAATAGTATAATATGTGCACCAGCTTTTTGCCATTGGCAAATAATAAGAAATAGAGGAAACGTGAATAGACTAGAAGAAGAAAATAATAGTAAAAGTTAGCGGATGGATTCTCAGAGTCTTTTTAAAAGAAAGGAAGGTGTAATATTACCTTTTTTTGGGGGAAAGGAAGTTCGCCTTTCTTTGTTAAGTTGAGTTTAAATAGAGGACAACTCTGAATAATGGATATATGTACAAGTTTTAAAAGAATAGGTTTTACTTTCAACGAATATAGTCTCTGGTCTCATTATTATCCCCATGTTATACTATACCAGCTAAGCAAATAAGGAAAGGTAGTCAAAAGAAAAGCTTCATTGCAAAAAGGACTATTTTGCAAGGGATAATTTTTTTTTCGTCGAGTCGCATCACATCTTCGGTGAAACTCTCCAGGGAATTGTGCAGTTAGCGGGATTGAATGCACGTTTTTATTCTTTCTAAAGCGAAGGGTAGATAGATACTCAAGTAGTCAAGTCAAGGTAATGCAATTCCTCACATCTGTTACAGATAAAGTTGCACAGTGTCACACATACACACATACACACACGAAATATATTCTCTTTCTCTTGCGAAAAATTTGCCGACGTTTTACAATGTGCTGAGTGTTGAGAATTACCTGACCTGTTATGCGTCTCATGCTAACTTCTTCATTCCACACAAAAAATATACCTGTATGTATATCTCCTTTGTGTGCTTGTACGTAAGTCTGAAAATTTATCCCTCGACTTTTTATCGTATCCTCAAGAGAGCTGCTGGAAGGTGTGAAAGTGCCTTGTTTACTCGCTCTCTCCCTCTCTCTCTGCTGAGCTGTGAGCTTGACTGAGCAAAAATAAAAAAGAGCTTTTTCTTTTCTTTTTTTTCGAATCCATTGGGATATTTTTTTTGGTGTTATTGCTAGTATGCTAGTCATAATGGTAAACGGTTAAATAGCTTATTGCAGAAAAAACTGGCACTTGGACTAGAGTAAAATCTTCCCCAGTGTAATAGTCTACTTAACTAGGTATATGCATTCATTATTTTCACGACTAAATAAACATGTGTCACCGAGAAAAAAAAATCATAATAATTATAATTATCACTCAGGGTTCATAAAACTTTATGGATAGTTTGATTTGTAGGTATGAAAGGAAAAGGTCATTAAATGGAGGCTCATTAAATGTAATTAGGAAAAATTGGTTCATTCTCACTCACACAGTCACAGTCACACACCTTGTGTTACTCGCTCCACTACTCTAAAACTGCGACTAGATTTAGTGGAGACTTTTATTAAGCCCAATTATACGAGTTTTTTTTTACAGAGGCAGTAATTTATTTAAAAAGGAGTATTAACACTTATTACGCCCATATTTCTTGCAAGGAAACATTTTTGCAGCTTTTTTGCAGCTGTTGTCGTTTGCAATGAAATGTCAAGAAGTGTATAGCGTGTTGGGTTTTCTTGGAATGGGCTTTCCCCTGCTGTCCTATTTTGAAGACAAGCACATAAAAGAACGGAAAACCTCTTATTTTATTATTCAGAATTTAATGAAAGAGATAAATACTCCGATGCATTTTTTCGAGGCCGTTGTTATGTTCACCATTGTGGTCACCATTTTGTTTAGGCATTTTCATAAAAAGATACTATTTTGCCATGTTAAACTTGGACGTAATGAATACACTTGTTCAGTATAAACAAAAGATTAGCAAAGTAAAGCAATATCGTTAATGTGGGGGTATTACCTTGTTATTTTCAAGTGTGAGGGCTATAAATACCAGAGGACTTAACCAACTAATCTTTCGATGAGATTGTATTAAAGTTTTCCTCCTTTCTCCATACTCTCGCCTTTCTTTGATTCCTCTTCTCCTCTTTGATCTCACCATTAGAATAATTTGCGAGGTTGTGATTTCCTTTGAGGGCTACTCTTTCAGGCAACCATTTCAAATATATTTGTATGAAAATGATGTTTGATGAGTACAGACTTTTCCTCAAATCTATTTCCATTTTAATAATAATCAAAGAGCTGTGTTTGTAAAAACACAATTATCTGAGTGAGTGTGCATACATTCTTTTTATGCATTGTTTCAGCACAGAATAATACATAAAGACAAGGGGAATATATGCATACGTGCATGCACTTTGAGTAATCATTTTATTTTTTTGCGCAGAAGACGAAAATTTCTCGGTATGGAGTATCCGTACCAAGAATTGCCCGTACATTACCCTTTTCTCCAGAACTCTATGATTGTGATGATGTCAGGAATATGAATACGATAGGCTTGTATACAGAAGAAGAATAGCAGCTAAAAATACCAAATTTCTTGATTCCTTTAAAAAACATTGTCTACTAAATGCACTGTCAATGTCAATTGTATTGTCATCATTGAAAAAGGGTGATGTACACCGATGTATACTCATCTATACGTCACACCGACCAATGTCGATCAAAAATACACTTTCTTTTGTCTATCTATCCATCATGGATAAGTAGAGTAAACATTCAAGGAGAAAAAGGGTACAACTTTCATTGTTCATCGGGCCGATGGAATAGGGATAGTGCGAAAGCATAATCACTCAACTCAACCGATCACCACAAAAAAAAATCCCTCTAATAGTGTACCTCATGTGGAGTCCCTCAAAAACCCAACTAAAATGGATGGATAGTAAGCCATATAATTTTATATAGAAAAATGTATGGGCCAGTACTGTACTGAAAACTCCCCACGTTACATTCAAAGAAAGATAGCAGAGGTGGCGATGACTATGACCTTGCTGACTTTTTTTCCTTGCGAAAAAATGTTCAATATGAAAATCTAAACAGGCTTTGTTGATATTTGGAAGATGGAAGATAAATATGATAAAAAAAGGATAGCAAAAGAATATGTGTATACGAAGCAGCAGCTTTAGACATTTTGTAGAATGGATTTTTGGATTTGGAAGGAAGATGCATTGTGTTGACGTTGTCCATGTTCACGTTCAACTTGAGTGCTAGTAGAATGTAGTACCATTTCAAGATGATCATGATAAAAAAAATTCTTTGTCCGTCCGTCTCCTTTTTCTACACGCTTGTCGTTGAGAGTAGAAGTGAAAGGAGAAAGGGGAAAAACAAGTGGAAGGAGAATCGAAAGGTAAAAAAGTTTTTCATGGACTGATGCTGCTGTACTCCAAAGAATGATGATCTCAAAAAGGAAGAAAGAGTTGTGAAACGACTTTGTGGGTAGAAATTGTGTTTTGTGGTCTTGTTAGCTACTCTGCTCTACTATCAAAGAAAAATGGAACATTCTTTTTTCTTGAATGGTCATCGTTTTCATCAAAATAAACCAACCTTCTTTTTTTTATCAAATGCATACCGACCGATGATGCCGCGGAGATGTACTATATTTATTGAGTATTTGTTAGGTTTTTTTCTTCACATAGTAATAATAATCGTTTTTTATACATTAGATAGTAGCAGACATGTCTCATATGAGCTGATCCGATCTGCTCAATCTTTTTTCATTTGGTTGTACGCTTTGTCCAAGCTTCTCTCTCAAACATTTATTTGCTGGACAAGCACTATTTTCTTGGAATCCGGCTTGGATCTGGGAAATGTAAGTAAATATAATGTTGAGGGTACCAGAAAAAAAGTCAGGTCTAGATCGCCATCAGGAAACTTTATACTGTTTACTGCTTGTATAAAAAAAACTTGATGGCCGCTGCGTACAAGCAGACAAAATAAGAATAAGATATTATCCTATCAGCATTATCATCATTATTTGCTTTATCATTTTTTTCCCAATGGTTCTAAGCCTGATAAGATGAATAAGCAGTAGTTAGATTGCTACATCAGCGTCTATCCAATGTGTACGAGAAAAATATCAAAAGAATGGGTTATTAGGAATGATCTGTTCTGATCCAATTTTCAAGTTAAGCATAAAAAGTAAGTTTTTGGATGTGATGTCCAAAAAAATATATAAATGAGGAGCCACAATGCTAACCATATTTGTATTGAGATAATGAACATTTTAGAATTCTCCTCAAGCGTACTAAACCAATCGTAACTTTGTAGTAGTTATCGTATAACACAAGGTTAAATACTTTTCCATTTCATTTTACTCCTTTTTTTAACATCGAAAAAAATAGATGGGAAGAATAGGAAGGATTTTGAAGTAATCTAATTTTTTCCCAGGGTAGCATAATTGCTCATTTTGTAAGAATAGGCACGATAAAAGAATGATTATAAGAAGATGGCATGTTTAGAGTTGTGTATTTTTAGTACGATTATTGCTAGCACTGCTGCTGTACAACAGATGAAGTTTACATAGAGAAGCTCAGAAGGATTTACACAAGTAGAGAAAGTACAAGTAGACAAGTAAACGATCCAATTTTTTATTCTCTCTTTTTTAAGTCAGGAATAAAGACGATAAAAATCTTATTCCTAGTTTCTGTTTTGTGTGTACACTGTACACACAATGTGCACAGTTGAAAAAAGATGGAGACATAAGTTATCCTCGTACGTGAAGGATTTGAGCCAGGTCACAAGAGAGTAGCACACGAAGAAGAAGAAGAAAAAAAAGACACTTCTCCCACCACCGCTGCTGCTTAGATCAGCAACAGAAGTAGTTGTGGTGGTAAAGCAAGGCTTCTTTTTCCTGCTAAGAGATGAAGGTGGAAAAAAGGATAAAAAAGTGGCTACTAAAGTAAAGGATTACTGAAGAAAACGGGCCCACAACGGGATTTGAAGAAAGGCCATGCCATCATACATACATGCTTTACATGCTCTACATGCTTCTCCATGAGAAAAGGTAGAAACTGTGGGTATAAAACTGACTGGGCTGACTATACCCATAAAACGAGCGATTTCCATTTTCCATTGCAAAGGTATTGCAAGTAGCAAAAGCTTTTTGGTATGTTCTTTTCTTCTACTTCATCTTTGCTGATGATATGAGAGCGCGGCGAGTAGTTTGATTCTGCGTACCATAAAAAAAAAGTTGGATGGATGGAATGATAGTTGCACATGAAGCTTTAGCACATGAGAGTCGGAAGTGAGTAGAAAGGGAAAAGGGGCCTCTTGTTGGGAAGGAATACTGAGCACACACGACATGCACATGGGGCAAAAAAATACACACCAGACCAGGCAGAGCAGAGGAGAGACACACACAGCGAAAAAGGGTGTACGCTGCGATGCGAGACAGCTCTCAGCGTGTTGAGTTGAGAGAGAGAAAGCAGAAGGCCATGCGATGCGATGCGATGGATTCCCTTTTATATTACAAACCAGCATTTTCATTTAGGACAGGACAGTAATGCATTGAGAAAAGAGAGGCATGTGATGTGATGAGTTTTCTTCCTATTTCTTTTTCTTCTTCTTCTTTTTGGAAGGAAAGGTGGTTTCGTTTGGTTTGCCAGTTTGCCAGTTTGGTAGCTTGGTAGAGAGTAAGCATATTTATTATTCTTGATATAGGGCATTTTTTTAGCGGACCTTTTCTACTATTTCCCATTTTGCTATTTTGCCATTTTGTATGCTTCCTCCTCTTCCATTTAACGTGTTAGCTCCACTTTACACATACACGGGTCACAAGAAGAAGGAGAAGAGTGAAAAGGAGTGTGAATAAAAAATGGCGAGTTTTCTTGTTCAAAATGCCTTTGTACGGGGAAAAAAACTGAGTCAGTATTTTGGATGTGTGTGTCCGTGTGTGTGTCTACATGTTAGTTCCCTATTCCCAATGGTAATTTCATTGACTTGATTCCTTTCTTCTTTTCCCGTCACCTTGATGCTGAAGCGCTGAAGCTTGAGAGCTAGCAATTGCTCTTTCCTCTATCTTCCCTTACAAAACATGGGATACATATAAAACATGTACATTTGTAGCCTCCACATTGCATTGTCACTTGTATAAGACATGCTTACATAAACAGGAAGGAAGGACGGAAGGAGAACTTTAAAAGTATGTATTGCCAAACTACGTTTCTAATATGTGTAATTACTTATCTTGTACTAGTGTCGTAGGAACTGTTACAATTTATGAGCTTTTACACATTCCACTCCTTCTCTCTTTCTGACTCTTTCAAAATATATTCGAATGAGTCAAATAATAAATTTATTCATTTTCTACTAATTACTATAACTTTAAATGTTACTCTGTTACACGAAATAAATTGTTCTGTGCTTTTGGACCCTCGTAGACCTGACACTGTCTTAAGTAATTTAGCTTTTGTTACTACTCCAAAAAATAAGTAGGTGGCAAACTGGGTGGTATGGTGGT
>JAQFZG010001649.1:0-19923 GCA_034695465.1 Entomobrya nicoleti
GATGGTCCAAGCCAAAAGAATTTATTGCTCTTCTTCTCCAAAAACTCAAGCAACGAATGAATGCCTAAATGCCTCCTTCTCCAAAACTGTCAAAACTCATCTTCATCATATCATCATCCTCAACAAAGCCATCATCTTACAACACATGCATGCATACCTTCATACATAAAAACTTCAAGTTCAAAATCTTTGACCAATATGCATAAAAAAATGTGATGTTGACTCCTGGACTGAAATATGTTGTTGGGTAGGTAGTATGTAAAATGTACTGCCTACTTCATAATTCAAATATGCACAAGATGGCTCATTTAGAAAAAAAGTATGAGATGAAATTTGATGCAAATTGCGCAGCTGAACGAAGCACGTCACCAAAAAAAAAACTCACCAACATCACTTCATTGGCTTGGGCAGTAAGGGAAACTAGCACATATTTGTTCCCAAAGGGTGCATATTTGTACCCCCTAGATTTGTACCCCAAGGACGCAAATCTGTACCCTTGGGGTACACATTTGCGTGCCACAAAATAGGGGTGCAAATATGCACCCATGGGGCACAAATTTGCGCTGGAAAAACATTCTTGATTATCAAGGTTGGGTTGTGTTGTCATCATGGTAGTTAGGTAGTTAATGAGATTACAATCCTGTCTGTCTGCCTGTAGACATGATTTCTCAAAAACCACTTGACCATACACCATATGACAACAAAACTGGTACACATAAACTTTAAGTCAAGAACTTCCTTGAGATTGGTTTTCAGACCTCCCTGCCCCGATATATAAAGGTCACAAGGTCACATGAATTTCAAATAGCATTTTTTTTAATTCTCGATTCTTAAACATGGTCATCAGCTAATCACTAATCACAATGGAGTGCATTTCAGACCACAAAATCGCCCCTAGCCCAAAATACTGGGGTCACAAGGTCACATGCATTTTAAATGGCATTTTTTTACTATCGAGTCTAACAGGATACACAGCTAATCACAATGGAATGCATTTCAGATCCCCATACTCCCTCTGACCCGAGATATGGGGATACAAGGTCAAATGAATTTTAAATTATGATCTCTCATATCATACACATATAATATTCACGCACCATATACTAGCATATGCCTCTCATCATACGCTATTTTCGGTAGTTTCATATCAGAATTTTACATTCTTCTCGTTATGTAAAACGTTAATTTAATTTAAAAAAGGACGCAAATATGTGCCCCAGGGGAGCAAATACGCTTCTGGGGTACATATTTGCGTCCTTTTTTCTAAATTTCAGTTAATTAACTATTAATTAGTTCTTAATGAACTTTATACATTTTAAAAACGATTTTCTGGTAAAAAATTAAAAATGCTACCTATTAATGCTTTACGAATAAAAAAATAATAATAAAATTTATCAGTAATCAATCATAAACTTTTTAATTTGAAAACCAAAAAAATTGCAAGTTTCCCAGTTGGGACTAAAAATACCCCAGTGTCAAAATGTTCGAAATTTGATGGAGATTTTAACAGTACTGAGGAAAGTATGTAGCGCTTGACGATATTTTTGTGCGCGACGGTTGGAAAATTTAATCAGTGTTTCGGGGTACAAATTTGTGCCCCGGGGGTGCATATTTGTCCTCTTTTGCGAAAAAGGTATCAAATGTGTATCCCAAGGGTACAGATTTGCGTCCTTGGGGTACAAATCTAGGGGGTACAAATATGTACCCTTTGGGGACAAATATGTGCTAGTTTCCCTTACTGTTGGGTTGAATTTCGGTTTTAATTGAATCATAAATTGGCTTTAATTGAAATCCAAGATCATATCTTGCTTTGCATACAAAAGGAATACATTTAAAGGAATTTAACACGAGGATTGGCTTGACTTGAGTTGACACAGAACACATGCTTTAGAGACAATTTTCACTTTCAAAGTCGCTACAGATCTTTTCATGATTAACTTTCCCTTAAATCATTTCACCCCAAAATGAAGAAGGCACTTGTTTCCCTATCTTTCAAAATGACCTTGTTAATATTTACGCTGACCTGTTGGGATACGGTGTCATTAATCCATGGTTCAAGATTACAGCAGAAATTTTTGGAAGATGGGGTACGCCCACGCAAATAGGTTTTAATCTTTTGGTAAATCTAATTATTTTAAATGTTCTAATCTTGATTTGATAACTGCTCTCATTCAAGGAGCTACAATCGACTGCATGGGAAATCCTAAAAACTTTGGGAGGAAACACGGAAACAAATCAAAGTGCAGTATCCAATGACCCCGATCAACCGTCACTTGCCCCCTCTGCAATTTCAACGGAGATTTTTGCGTTTGGCGAGCAAGTGGTGTCGCCATCGTCATCCAAGCAAAGGAAGTTGGGGGATTTGAGAAGTCTGGTCAAACAAATTAAAGAACAAGATGATGATGATACTATCACCGTCAGTGTTAGCAGTGGTGCTGGTGGAGAGATGAGGGTCGCATTAGCATCGATAAGCATTACAATTATCAGCCTTCTGTTTTCTGTTGTCAATTAAACTGCGTCGTAAAAAAGCGAAAAAAAATAATCAAATAAAATGTATCAAAATATTTATTCTTATCGCGTTGATATTTTTTGTGTTAAGTTTTTTTTTGGCATGCTTATCTCCGGAAGTAAGATAAGCGGTTTTGTAAATATTATCAAGTCAATATCAAAGTTGAATGACGGATGATATCATGATTATGATAAGCGGTGGTTTTATTCTTTCCTTTTTCATAATCAATCTATTCATTTTTTTACCAAGAGCACAGACCTGCATTTTTTGCATAAACCTGCATTATGGCTGTACAGGTTCAAGGGTATCCAAGATGCCCCTGTGGAAACGTTCAGGGATCATCCTACCAGTCCGGAAGCGAGACTCTAAATGGTATATGTATATTTTTTAAATGAAGTTTTAGGCTAATTTTTTTTAAATGATTTAATTTAATAAATTTGTTACAGGTTTTGAAGGGATTTATTTCATCGTTGGTCAGCAGCAGTCTCCACCAAGGAGACCGGTGGTGGAAACAAGTGCATCCCTGACTCCAAGTCCAGCATCTCCTCCAGGTACACTTGTACTAACTAAGTTAATTGTGTACTTCATTTGTAAACTTATTAACATATGTATGCACTGTTGCCTGTAGTTGCTTCATCAAGAACAAGTGTTCCTACAAGTAGCACCAGCGCAGGACCTCCTCCCCCACCTCCACCCATCATACCTGGACCACCTGCTCCACCGACCCCACCCTCTTTTTATGATGATGAAGAGGATGGTGGTATATTTAATGTTGGGGATGCAATAAAGGGATTTTTTGCTAACGGTGGAAGGGCCAAACTGCGTTCTGCCAGTGAAAGGAAACTGGGACCGAAGAGAAAGCCTCGTACTCGTACAGGTACGACCACAACCCCCACGAGGCCATCGGGCATAAACTCATCAAATGGGTCATCATCAGCATCATCGACACCTGGACATTCCACCATACAGGGCTCCTCTGTATCGGAGGTTGGCGCCGGTGGTGGTGAAAGTGTAACCGGTGGTGAAGTTGATACACCCACAGATCATGTCGAGCTGATTAGCAACGCCCTAATAACCATGCGTACTGCTGTTCAGGATAGCGATGAGGACAGTGATGAACATGAATGGAATGACGACTAGTTCAGTAGAGAGAAAAAAAAATCACTACCAATTTTAATACTTGTTCTGAAATAAATTTTGGCTTCTTTTGCAAACTTAGATTCGTTTTACGTTTAATATTTCATTGTAAAAGTATACATGTATAAGATAAACATACTCTTATCAGTTCAATCAGAAGGTAATTCACCTTCCACACTTCCACATTATTTTGATCTTCCAATCCCCATATAAATCACAATACGTTTAATAGTTTCACCATGCACACATTTCATATTTACGATAGCAAAATTGGGATGGTGATGGTTGCACATGTAAACTTGCCATTACACAAAGATAACCTGTGTGTGACCAATGACCAGAAGACCACTTGACTGTTTCATTTGATTTGAGATGTCTGATGCAAAATGTTGTTCTTAATCGACCGACTGCATCATTCTCCTATGAAATTACTGTTGGAACCCCAACCTTTCATTATACGCAGGCTCCGGAAAGAAAAATATAGTTTGACAACCGACCTATACCTTGTCGCACATTGCCCCAAGAACTCCATTTCCAAATTGACAAGTTCATAACAAGCTGCATAAATACACGTGTAAGATAATGACAGTCAAGCATTATCTAAATTATCAACAAATAAAACATGTTAAAAAAGGTTAATGTCATTTTATGCCACAAGAACACGGCCAGTCAGTACACAAATCATAAAATGAAGACAATGAAACCATTTTGCGTGCTCTCTTAAAGTCGTCATGTTCTTGTCTGCCAATAATTTATCGTTATCCGCATTCTGAAAAAATAACATAATCATGACAATATGACTGCATACACAATTGATCTTGACGATGATCCACATTAAACTTAATGCCAGTCCGGAGGTGGTGGTGGTGATGATGATACATTGTTTGTGTATCTCTTTAATGCTACCGGAGGAAGTCCACTCACGGAGGGAGTCCGGAAGGTCCCTGGTACAACTTTCTGAACAGGAAATGACAGACATTTTTAGAAATATCACAACAGCAAGAAATACCAAGCTGGAAGCCCCCCTAACAAAACGCTCACACTCAAAAAGAGAACTTCCTCCAAATGGAACACTTTTTGGCCAGGAATTTTATCCATGTAAAAATTAATCGCATTAAAAGACCAAATTTGAAAATTAAAAACTTATTGAAAATGTGATGATTTTCAGTGGAGTGCGACGCATCGTACTCAATAGCAGCCGAGGGTTACGTCTTATTTGACCTTGACACTAAGTCAAAATCATGTCACTATTCTTTCCTGGTTTGTTAATTTGTAATTAACTAAAAATTGTGCATAGTTTTTTTAAAATAATTCTGTACTAAAAAATCTAAGGGTTCCAAAAATGAAGGGTGCACTGTTGCCATTCTGTGTGATGGTTCCATCGAAATGGAGCCACATACAAAGCGAGGCTGTGAGAATGAATACCTAATCCTCTCCGATGGCACCACAGGGATGATAACTGGATGTGGAAAGTTCACCTTCAAAAATAGCCCAAGATATCCCCGTAATAATGGCAGTGACATGTACGTGTATGTCAAGGGAAACAATGAGAAAGCAGTGTGCATTGTTTTGTGCAAAGAAGATCTAGACCTGGACCTGGACAAGTATCCTGGGGTGAAACCAGCCAAGAGACTTGGAGCAAATAAAAACTTCACAGGTTTATGGACTGAGGCGCAGTGCAGTAAGTTAATCAAGATATAAAATTCAAATTTCCAATTCAATTATCTTTTAACCTTTGATTATTTTTAAAGAGTGTGGAATTCGGAGAGACATGGGCAGAATAGTGGATGGGGAGACTGCGAGGATAAATGAGTTTCCATGGATTGTTGGGCTGGTATACCCGGGAACGAGGAAGCCATTTTGTGGTGGCTCTTTAATTAACGACAGGTATGTCCTTTCTGCGGGGCATTGTTTTAATGGTAATGCCTTGTCGAAGAACCGGATGGAGGTGTTGATTCATGCACATGTGATGGATAAGAATAGAGTGCAAGGAAAGTAAGTAAATTAGTCAAAATAATTTGGCATTTCAATTTCAAATGGAGTTTTTTCAAAGTGCTCATTTTTTTTGTAGAGGAGATGTAAAGAAAGTACCAGGATGGGACCTACCTGTTGAAAACGACACAACAGAATCCAGCATCCGTTTACGTGTGATTGAGATCCGTCAGCATCCACTTTATGATGACAGAAGGTAAAAACTTGATTGACTTTGTATTTATTTTGGAAAGGGAAGTGAGCTACAAAAATATGTTTTTTTATGATTTTTAGTTTTGATTACGACTATGTAATATTGAAGCTCGCCCAACCCGTCAATCTGATAGATCCGAATATCCTCGTGGAGCCGATATGCCTTCCCCTCCTAGACGAAAATCATAATTATCAGGATGATGTGACAATGAACGTTGCAGGTTGGGGAATACCCTGGGAAGGTGGACCTGCAACGAGTAGAGTTTTGCAAAAGCTGGATGTGCCATATGTAAATAGAAGGAGGTGTAGGCAGTACACATATCCGACAGCAAGACATATTTGTGCGGGCTACTTGGAAGGGGGCAAGGATTCTTGTTCGGTAATCAAAAAATTAAATAAAAAAGGGTTTATATTTTTGACTAATTATTATTTTTATTTGATTAGGGAGACTCTGGAGGACCTCTGATTAGTCTACTTAATCCAACCACTAATCAGTATTTCTTGTCGGGTATAGTCAGTTGTGGGGCGGGTTGTGCACGGAAAGGTAGAATGAAATTACTTTGGATATAAAATTGTCTTGTTGAGATTTTTCATGAATTTTTATTTTTTTACAGATGAACTGGGCATGTACAGTGATGTGAAAGGTAAGTTAATTTTTATGTGTAAACTTTAATTTAAAAAAAATGATTTGAGCTTTAAACTATTTTTTTTTACAGAGGTAGCTCAGTGGATTTATTTTCATACTCCTGGAGCGGTATGGTGTGCCAGGTAGGAGGAGAACCGTTAAATCGCGCTAGTACAAAAACTGCGCAACCATTTTTTAAATTTATTTTTCTTGAATATTAATTGACCATTAATTTTAATTATTATACATAATAAAGTGTACAGGAAGTAAAATATTTACAAATTATGTCTATCTACGCCTTGGAGTCCTCCTCTTGTTGGGATTTGTTATATGTAGAAGTTCTGCAAAATGAAGTCAGATTTCTCATCCTCTGCATTTCTCTACTCAGCTTGAGGTCTTCATTGTGAAAATAGGCGTAGGCATTTGCCCACCCACTACTATTCGCGACAATGACTAGAAGCCAAGAGGAAAGGGGCTCCACAACGCCAATCCCCACCTGGAACAAAATATTAATCCAGAGAAGCAATGCAAGGGGGCAATAGAGACAGGCCGCCATCCACACATATGTTGCTAAGCATTGGGAGGCGATTGAGTTAATATTGTCTCCAGTTGGTCCACCCCCACCTCCACCGACTCCTCCAGCACTGCTGTGTGTTTTCAGATGAGTTTTGATTCGGATGACCTTCTTTTTTATTCGTGAGTAGCCCAGCGTTGTGCATAGTGCATTAGCAGTGCTTGTCGCTGCCATGGCTATTCCAAGAATACGTCCTGTGGCAGTGGTGGCATCGTGCATCATCCTTTTTAGAAAATATATTAATTAATTAATTAAATATCCCATAAAAATTAGTATCCCAATTAAATAAATGCTCTTACCAATATCCACTATTTCCAAAGCATCCAATAAAATGAAAGAGAAGAATGGTGACTACAAGAAAGCAGCACCAAAGCAAATGAAGCTTCCATTCAAATCTGCCCAGATTCAGATTTTTCCCGTGGACAACTCGAAGATAAGTATATCCAGCCACACTGGCATGCATCATTTGTTGGTAGCCAAAAAAGAACCAGAGATTAATACTTAAAGCTTCCTTCATAGCTCTAGTTGTCGGATATGTTTGAGTTGTGACAAGGTATAAATGGTCGGAAAAGTGGGAGATTCCCCAGAGTGCCTCCGCTATTGCCAAGTAGAGAGGGAATCTAATGGCCAGGTCTAGTTTGGTCTTGGAGTCTTTCCATTTTCCATAAATTTTGAATATGACAATTAAACTGGCGACGAAGGATATTGTGATGGTGCACAAGGCTGTGTGGTGAATGGCAAAGAAGGCAAATCGATTGTCACCCAGGATGGCTGAGCCTCCAGGGGAAATTTCGGAGGTACTTGTGAGCCAGCCTGAGTGATGGGTTGTTGTTAAATTCATTTTTAAGAGGCAAATTAGATGGATGAAACAGTGAACTTGGAAATGGAATTAAATGTTTTGCCATTCTGGCGGTGAGTAATTCACAAAGTGTGCTAAACCACATTTGGCTCATTATTTCTAAGAAAACAACTAAAATATCAATTGTGATGAGTGGTGATGGTCAATGCGCACTTAAAAAATTTCAACCGGATGTGCAACACCAAAAGAATCCGTTTCGATTGCTCACACCGCACAAAACTGGTACACAAAACCAGTTTCTTGGAAAGACATCATGGTAAATCTTGGACACTGTTTTTTTTGTGCTGGAATATTTTATTCAATTGCTCTATTTTTTTAAAATGTCAAGTAACAAAGGATCTTAATGCGGACGCCATGTGTTCCGGATCTAACTGGTTGAGTTTGTTGATATTATCCAGTGTCCAGACTGAACAACTCTTGGGATCCACATAAACTTGGAACAAACATGACGACTGCATAGCCCCCGGGGAGAAGTACCAAGAGAACGAGTTCGATGACATGATATATCTTCCCCGACCATCGCAAATGTAGACACCATACTTGAATTTACGGAAGTGGTAGACTGAAACTTTGACAGATGAAAATATTGATGGCAACTGCATCAAATCTTGATCTACAGGTGTGACGATCACCTTCACTGGACATTTTTCCAGGGCACTTGCTCTCAATGCTAATGTGACAAGTAGCAAAAGTACTGATTTTGAAATCCACCAGTTCCTCTTATCAAGCTCCATTTTTTCAAGGTGTTCCAAGTTAACTTTGATAAGTATGTTTCGTACAATCTTATTGCAAAACCGATGCACTGGTGATGTACTCGTGCATAACTGTCTTGTATTTATTTTTCCAGACCTTTTCTTCCAGAAGTATAAAATTTTAATGAGTAAAAATGACGTGTTCGTGTTCATATTGATTTTATCGATTACTTTCTTTATGTTCAAATGTCAATATCATACCAAAAAAAGGTTAGATTACAAGCAAACCATCACGTAGCAAGTTTGAAGCTATGACTTTATAATGTTATGAAAATAAGTTTTAGTTTTTATATCATTTTACTGTTTTTAGAAGTTTTATTTGTGCCATGACAGATTACAGAGCACTAAATACACTAGCGAGTCGGTATTTACCAATAATATGAATGACAATGCAACTTAAATTAAATTCTAAAGACTTAGATCAAATATCAAATCATGCACAAAAGTAAAGTTTAAATAACTTTTAAAGCTTTAATTTCACAGAAAGAGTTGTACTACAAACTATGCAAAAAAAGTGTAAAAAATTCTGCAATTTTACAATTTCAAATGTAAATGTGTTCAGTTCAGAGAACAAAAAATCTGAACTTATATAAGATAAAGGTATAGGTACATATATAATTGTCTTTCTATTATCTTCTACGAAAGAAATTTAGTGTCTTTGGTTTTTTTTTTGGTGTGTTCTTTTCATGTGCTTCGTCAGAGTAAACTTGCGAGTAAACGCGGCAGTACACAAGTGGCATTTAAATGGCTTCTCTTTCGTGTGCTGAAGAATGTGACGTTCGAGATCCCTCGGAGACTGACTCTTCCATTGACAGTAGTTGCAGACGTGATGTCGGTCCGAAGAATGGAATTTTTGAATGTGTAGATTTCTTGCGAGTTTTCCCATAAATGACTTGCCACAGTGATTGCATCGAATTACCTTCATTCCAACTTAAAATACAAAAAATAAAATAAATTGAAAGTATTTCCACATTAATTTACTCAAAGACTATGCAATATTTTGTAAGATAGTCATACTTACCAGAGAAATTTTTACCAGCCTGTCCATAAATAGGTTTCCTCTTTTCGTATTCCTTTCTATTTTGCATTCCAAAAGCTGTAGCTTTTTTCAGTAAAGATTGAGGTCTTCCTTGAGCAGACATTGTACTTCCATTTTGTTGAATTTTCTTGGGCGTCAGCTGCTGGATATCATTACTTGGTCGTAAGCGAAGGGACATTCTGCTTGGGGAAGACTGAAGGGCAGAGAAGGAATTCATTCCATTAGATTGTCCAATTTGCCCCGATTTAAAATTCTTCAGTGGTCTTGCATTTGCATTGGCACTGGCACTCCTCTTCAAAGATTCTGGGGATGACTGAGATTGAGATTCATCATTAGAAAGTATGCTGGCCACGGGCATTTTCCTTTTCGGAGATGGGGATCCAAGCGCAGTTACATAAATCCATCTAGGATCATTTTCGGTTGTACACTTTCCACAGCCCAACTCTGCTTTCAGAATGCATTTGAGACAACTGGTGTGACCACAAGAAGTATATTTTGCCTTCTGATTTTCGTCGCTAGGCCCATATTCTTCCTGGCACTCTGGACAGTACAAGTCATCTACTTGTTTTCCTTTCTTTGGCTGTTCGTCTTGTTCGTCTGACTTGACCAATTCCACTCCATGCATCCGACCCAAATGTCTTTCAAAGCTGAGATGGCGACTAAAACTAAAATCGCAAATTAAGCAACGGAAACGTCCTTCCTGCTCAATTCGTACATTTTCCGGGGTCTTCACTTCACCCTGTACAACCTGCTTCTTATCCACTACCGTCTTCACCAATCCATTGGACTGGATTTTCCTGGAAACTGGTTGGGTTTCTCCAGCACTCCCATTTGCACACTGACTACACGTTAAATCTTCATTAATCAGACACCACAGACAAATAGAATGATCGCACTGGACATAACTTGCTCTCCGAAATCTGCTGTGCTTCAACATCTCAAACTGGACTTTGCATTTGGGGCATTGTGATAACCCATTGGTTTCATTAGGTGAGCCAGGTGATACCGTCACAATATCTTTATGTGCCCGTTCCACGTGACGCTGCAGGCTGTATGGTCGACAGTAAGTGAAACCACAGCGTTGACAGTCCCAACTCTTTGGTGGAGTCCCCTTGGGCGTCCCCTCCCCCTTACTTATTCGGTCCACATTATTTTCTATCATAGCTTTTGTCGCTAAACTGATGTTCCTGTTTCGCTTCCTGGCCATCACTTGACGATTCTTTCGTTGTCCGGGGAAAGTTGTAATTTTTTGTCCTTTATGAGGCAGCCTCTTCACGTTGAAACTACTACCACCAGCAGCACTGCAAAGACTACAGCCACCCGCCATTTTAGCAATGCACATCAAACAGCAGATATGATCACAACTGTCAGTTTTCGCCCTTCTCAGTAAGCTATACTTCATGGTCCTGTGGCTCTGAAACTTGGACTTGCATACTGGACAACGAGCACCGGCACCATCCCCACTCGTCTTGGAAGATACTGGAGGAAGGAGATGAACTTGGTCTTGGTGAATGGCTTCCATGTGGCGCACTACGTGAAACATTCTGTTGAAGCTTTGTCCACATAAATAACACTGGAAGGGGCGCTCTTTGGTTTGCGTTTTGGGATGGATTTCTGGTCGTTTTTGTGTTGGGACTGTGACAGGACCCCTGGACTGCTCCTTAGTTGCGAGTGCTACAGGTCCCTTGGAATGCTCCTTAGTTAAATGCTCATCCAGAGTGGCTTTACTCGTACAAAGATAATTACAGTGCTTGCATGGCCATCTTCCCATTCCTACCATCCAATTCAAAAAAAAACACCAAAATTCATTATTAATTTCATTCCTCATCAACTTACTTTGATTGATTAAAATTATGAATGGAGAATAGTACTTGAGGATGAGAATAAGGACAACTTCTGCAACTGCTGTTTCTCCTTGGAATTCTGACTTGCTTTCCCCCGCTTTCTCAAAACAATCCGAAATTGGTCATCATCTTCATCCGATCCCCCATTCTCAACATCAATCTCTTCTTCTTTCTCCAGAATCGGTGGCTCCCCATCGTAATCATCCTTGTTCCCATTTTCACCACCCATGGGACCACTCGTCGTCAGTGTTGGACATCCTACCAAGTTGGTTGTGACATTAGAACTGCTAGAAGGAACCCGCTCTTCTTCCACGCTGCAATGGTCACATCCCGTTTTACTTTCTCTGACACAGTCCAAACAGGTGACATGTCCACACTGAGCGTAGCAACATCTCCTTTTACCCTCCCCATTAAACTTCTCCTTACAATCTGGACAAGTGACATCCTCTTCACCATCTTTGGAAGGTAGTGGTAGTAATTGGATTCTACGACCATTTTTAATTAATCGTACCATTTTCTAAAAACGCTTAAATAACAAAAAAAATCAAATCAAATACTTAACTATTTGCACATTAAAATCCTTTTCAAAAAATGCATTTTAAATTGTACAGTTATCCCTTCATTTACCTTTTTAATCCAATCCAGGACAGGTGAGGTATCCAATTAGTTTTTAGATCAACTATGCCTTAAAACATAAATATTTAACTGGTCAAAGTCAGAACTGTAATTTTGACCATAGTGACGACAACTGGCTCAAAACTGAGTCCACATTTCTAATTTAAAAAACTAAAAAAGGGAAAACTGGGTCAAGCATTGAATTGGAAATCGGTGGATTGCATTGCTCGTTTTGTCAACTCAGCTGCTGTACACTGTATGGTTGGTAGTTGGTAGAATGTAGGAAGTTGGAATTGGCCATTTGGAAAATTGGAACTGAGATTTTAGATGACAATGACAGCTTTGCTGCACGCTGTGGTTTTCTTGTTTCCTTACCTGTCTGTATATCGGAGGAATGCATGTGTGCTTTGCAATTTCATTTCGTCGCAAGTAATTTGCGTAAATTCCCACCATTCAGTTCAACTCTCATTTTCTCTTTTTTGTGCAACCAACTGGTAAATTGAAAGTTACTCTGCGGTTTTTTTTAAATGGTGGTGCCGCCGGTGCCCCTAGAAATTCTTAAATTGCCGATGATTAAAAAATAGAAAACTGTGAACTGCAAAGTCTCATTTTTTCTTATCTATTGACTTTGCATAAAGTTTCAAGAAATTAAATTATGCTAATCAACGTAAGGTTTTTAATATTTTTACATAAAATTTTATTGCAAATTAATTTTTCTTCATATTATTTATAATTCCATACAAATTGCTAAAAACACTTATTTCTTCATTGCTGAAGCAAGGGACGATGGAGAAACATATGCAAATGGATAAATCAAGTTCATGTATGTCTGGTAATGATTCATTGTCGGTGGGAGGGTGGATGGGCTGAACTCAGGAATTTTATGGGTATCGGGGGTGGGGGCGGTTTTTTGGAGTTTAAAGGCATCGATTCATCCTCTGCTTGATGATCATTATCATCCTCTGCTTCTTGGCGTAGCTTCCTTTTAATGCTGGACAGTGTGGAGGGTGGAGTTGGTGGAGCGTGATCTTGAAGCTCTTCCAGTATTTCGGCAAACACCACAGGATTCAAGTTGTCACCCAACTTGCTTAACATGAACCAGTCGGAATAGCTGCAATCCAAAACCACCAACTTTTGCTTGGCAAGTCGTTTGTAATTATGTTTGAGCCTTTTTCGGAGGAGAAGTCGGCGAAGAGGAGGGAGCAAAATGAGGAGACCCCGATAAACAAGGTTGAGCACTGAGAGGACCGCCAAGCCGAGAAACCAGAACCACAGAAAAATGTAAATCTTTTCGTTGAGTATATTAATTGGAAGGACACACAAAAGGTCATACTCCATTGTGCCAAATGCCACTCCTCCGGTAGCAATACGACAAGCTGTGACAGTGGGGAAAAGCCGGGCTAGCTCGTCACTCCGTTGATAAGGATGTTTTTGGGACAAGGAAAACAAAGCCATGCCGTAGGAGGAAAAGCTCCAGTTTAAAAATGCATCGGTAACCACAATCTGTGTGATAACTATAACTGTGTTCAATATCTCACAAATAGTATATTGAATGGCGTAGCCGGTATGATGACCAGCGTTTGGGGTGAGATATCCCAAAATGGCTTCCTTTTGATGTGCCCTTTTATCATCGTCTAGGGCCATGATCACCTCCAAATTAAGATCTGCAACGAGCATCTTAATGCGACCCCGGTCCCATAGTCTCCATAGCCAATAGGGGAGGTAGAAGATACCCGCTTGGAGAAAGAGCACCAGCCATACCCATTGATAGTATGTGTGGTATAGACGAGGTTTGTCGCCTTCCACAGCCGGTCTTATCCCAGGGGCTACCTCCGACTCCTCTACAGCTTCATAGCCCCACTTGCCATCGGAAATTAAGGCAGCTCGGGTAAAAGTCGAGTGGATCCAGCAGTACTTGTCCGCAATGCTTTTTATATCTTGGCTGGAAATGCAGTCAATGGGGTCACCCAAATATTGACGACTTGTCACCAAAATGGAAAGGGCGAGAAGAATGACCACGGTTACTTTAGAGTGGAGGATGAATACTGGGTTGGTCGTGTACACCTTTCTCTCATCCACCTGCACGAGGTCCTTAAGGTTCTTCCAGATGTCGAACATGTCGTTTGATGAACAAAAAAATGTTGACTTTTCAAAAAAGTCTGTTCACTTTACACTCAAGTTTCACATCCACCACTCAAGTTTCGAACATCAACACTAATGACTTGATCATCGTAAAAATTCATTTCCAATTATCTTTATGGCAATATACACTCTAGTGCAGATGCCATATTTGGTCTCGAGAGTAAATGTGTTCGTGATATGCCATTTGAAGTATTGAGAAATGATGATATGCTTTGTCGGATCAAGTCAAGTCGTCAGAGGAATAAACGGAACCCAGAGGCTTTTCGTTTGTTGGTTACTCCTAAAAAACTGCTGCTGCTTTGTATTGTTGGTATAGTTGATTAACAAAATAACAAACTTTGAGTTGATGTGTACATACGTGGGAGTGTCTTTTTCTAGTTGACTGACAGGTATAACGTGTAAAACTGTTGTGAACACTTCACTGGGACAACACAGAGCTCACCTTACCCACTTTAAAAAAACATACAAACATTTAATTTTTTTTCTGCTTTGACTCCTGCAAAAAAATACGCAGCACGCAGGAGAGATTTTTGTCAAAATCTCTGGAGTTTATACTAAGCACTTATGACTTTACTTTACATACATGGAAGTCGAAGGGGAGAAGCTTTGCGCATTTTTATTAGAGTTGACGACGACTATACGAGAGGGGATCATTGGCAATTTCACTAAAAATAAGCATATAGTCGACAGTCGACATCGACACTCACTCATTCCAAAGTGAACAAAGAACATCCCTCTCCTCAGTCTTCAGTCAAGTTATTACTCTTGCCGGAGAAGTGTAAGTGGTGATAAAAGTCATCTCGTTCCAGAAGAGAAGAAGATTACGATGCCATAAAATAACACACGCCACTTTGGCTCTTTTTTCTATAGGGTTTTTATGAGATACACGACCGACCGACCGTCTTTTAAAATGACACTTAACAGACGCACCAGATAAACCAACGACGCACAACAACGCAGAAAATTGAGCAGAACAGAAACAGAGTGTTTTGCCAAAGCCAAAGCGATATGATATGTAAAAAAGAAAAGTGTTAAATGTGAGTGGAGTGAACTGTCTGCCGTCTCTTTTGCCAAAAAGACAAAGTAAATTGGTCACCACAGTCCCACCAGTCGTCTCAGTCACCAAATCATCATCAAACAGCCACGTTTATGATTATGACTGTAGAACATGACATGGCATCATACACAAATCTCTGTCGTTTAGATACTTGTGTCATTCCTTTTTATTATTTTTCTTGACAAGATTTGGTGCAAATCTCATTCTCATCATCATCATCACTTTATCATCTCATCATCATTTCTTTTGATGTTGGCCTGGTCTCTGGCCAGCTTAAATAAATAACGGTGGTGCGTTTGCTTTTTGGTTTGGCTTGGCTTGATTTTTTGATGCGTGCCCAATTGGGGCTGTTGACGTGACGATTATGATCACCATCGCCATCATGTCATTTATTCGACCACTTTGGCTTGTCATTTCATTTCACTTGGTACACCACGCCGTATTGGCAAAAAACAAATAATATTTTTTTACTGCAGTGCAGCGGTCCAAATCCAAAACAGAGATGATCTTCTTTTTTCTTCGTTTGCCATGTATATAAAAGGACAGGACAGTTCTCTGTTCTCTGCATAAGAAGAAGGTATAATATTTGCAAGTACACAAGATTTGCTTCTGTAAAGAAGTTATATTTCTTTTCTGGTAGAGTGGGGGAGGAGGGGAGAAATCGCACAAAGAGAACAAGAACCACCAGCAAAAGTAATCAAATCACTCACCCACCGCCCACACACAGGACACTTACGTCAATTGTCTAAACAGAACACAACTTGTTGCTCTCTGGCCCTCTGTTTTGTTGGGGTAACTTCAATGAAAATACTGAAGACGACATAATATTATTTCTTTTTTGCAATATGAATGGAGAAACTGAGGAGGAGACAGCAAAGAGCATTTCACAATTGCTATTCCCCTTGTTATTTGTATTTTATGACTGTTATGTTTGAAAATTGGGTTTTTGTTTTGTTTGGGGCACACCAGTTCGCCTCAGGCGAAAAATGGAAATATGTAATTTGATAAAATAACATGAAGATGCAGTGGAGTCAGTCGTGTCGTGTTGTTGGACATCATGTTTTTACCATTACCATTACCATACAGTACAATAAACACCTCCACTCAAACGAAGCCCAAAACAAAGACTGGCACTGGCACTACTTTGAATTGGAAATATATGAAAGTAAAAAAATAGTATACTTTTTTAAATGTTGATGCTAACATGACATGCCATGCCAATATATGGCTGTTGTTCAAGCTGTGTGTGTGTTCTGCTGTCACTTCCGTCGTCGTCGTCCCAAACAAAACAAAAGGTCCCAGTCAGCACCAGCAGTCAGCTAACCGTGAAAAATCATGAATGGAAGCATACCATAAAATCATGTAAAAAAAACTATTAAAAAAATTTGAATAGCAAAATTGCAACATTTCTCTATTTTTCCTATTCATCTCACATCACCTCACATTACATTCAACATTACTCTCTTTGAATTTTATAGTTTTGGAGGAATACCAATTGAAATGGGCTTAAAAAAATGGATTGCTCATCTCATAATCATTACCATACCATCATCATCATGATCATCATTTTTTTTGGGAGTAGAGCTTATTTACCATTTGCCATAAGAAGAATATTGGCAAGCTGTACACAAGCCCAATGCCCAACAAATTGCTCCACAAAAATTTACACGGGGATATGGCCCATTCCCATGTAATATTTCGCACTCTGAATGTGACTATGGCTATGTGAGAGACAAGGAGAAAGGGGAGTTTGAAATGGAAAGAGTAAAAAGAAGACGTGTCTAGCCAGCATAGTGACAAATAGAGAAAAGCAATGTAAATGATAATTCCTGCTTGTTACAAAGTTACAAGTAACAAGGTTTTTTTTTGTATAAATTAAGCCAAGCGTGGCCTATGTGATTACATAGAATAACAGCAAAGATGAGAATGATCATCATGATACTAGACTAGACCATATAGTTTTAAAAAAACGCAGTGTGTCAATTCGCTTTTAAAATAAAGCGTGTTATTTGGTTGTTTATTTGCAAACCAAATGGTGAAGGAAAAAGAGTTGGGAAGAACTTGACCCATTTTGTTTTTTTGCTGTTGGGTCGTTGGGTGATCCGATGATGATGTTGATGGAGAATTTTAAAATGAAATGACAGTGAAATAGCCATGGCTTGGGCCAATTTGGCAATATTTTGGCAATGATCATCTCATATAGCTCTCTGAGCACTTTGCACGCTTTGTAGTAAACGTAAGCTTGAAACTTGAAAGTGCTAAGCTTAAAATTGGAATAAAAAATATATTCGCACGGGTTGCATTTTTAAATGGAGAATAATTTAAAACTTGTGTCGTTGGACGTTTAATGGCACGCGCAATGCGTTTTTTTAATGGGAATGTTGAATTTAAAGCATAATTTGAAGTAAATAAAAATAATGTTTGCATTGTAAATTTGTGAAAATGATTGTAATTCGTGAACATTAAAATTAATGAGGTTATAATTTTTTTTATCACCATCAATCAACGACTTGTTATACTGACACTTTTGATTATTTTAAATCAATTAAATCAATTTTTATTCATTTATTCACCAAAACTTGTCCAAAACAAGCTGTTGTGTTGTTGGAATGGAAATTCCTTGTCACTTGTCACACGACTCCCCAAAAAATTATGAATGATGAGATAAATCATTTATAATTGATTAATATTACTGATCAACATTAGACCTTATCCAGAAATCATGTTTTTTTTAGCATTTCGCTGAGGTTTGATGTGATTCTGTCACTTTTTGTCTTGTTGGTGTTGGTTATCTTTGAGTGACGGCGGATGGATTGAAATTTGTGTTATGCAACGATGTTTTCCAGTAATATCTAAAAATAATGCCCTGTTAAACAAGTAGTTAAGTCCATAACGTCAATTGATCACGGGATTTGATTACTTCGCATACAAAAGATAAATGTCGGATTCCTTGAGTATAAAAGCTTCAGAGTTGAAAGGGTGAGTAGTTTATTTTAAAGGACGACGAGTTCAACAAAACTTTAATTTGCTGCTCCCAAAATTCGGGGAAAATGGGCAAGCTAACTCTTTTAGTGTTTGTATTGGGTGTGGTGGCTGCGTGCTCAGCAGAGTGGCATTTAGTGTGGGAGGACCAATTCGACGGTGGAGACCTGTGGGAACGATGGAACTTTGAAAATAGCTGCAACGGTAAAAAAAAAGTCTAATTATCTGGAATGATTTTAAGAAGGCTGATGTGTGATGGACTTTCATATTGGTTATTTTTTACAGACTGGGGCAATGCCGAGCTTCAATGCTACACTGGCAACAGATTAGAAAACGTACGCCAGGAAAATGGACTTTTAACCATCACTGCCAGAAGGGAATGGTGGGGCGATGGGGTCTTCCCCGATAAGCAGTTCACCTCAGGTCGTATGGTTAGTTGGAGCAACTTTCTTTACGGTAAATTTGAAATGAGGGCAAGGTTGCCAAAGGGCAAACATCTCTGGCCTGCTTTTTGGATGATGCCTCAAAATGACGAGTATGGAGAATGGCCACGCAGCGGTGAAATTGATATTATGGAGTATCGAGGTCAGCGACCAACTAATACACTGGGAACTATTCATTTTGGATCATCCAGGGAGACACATGGACAGGTGGGCAGTCCAGAGACTACGTTCCCTATGGATTTTAGCCAGGATTTTCATGTGTTTGGACTTGACTGGAGTCCCACTAAAATCATGTGGATGGTGGATGACCAAGTTTATCATGAAGAGAGTCTTGAGAGAAACTTTCAAAACTCATTTTATTCGCAGCCGGGACAGCCTTTTGATAAGAACTTCCATTTTATTATTAATTTGGCTGTGGGTGGTATGTTCTTTGGGGGTGAGCCTTTTGATCCGATTGAGGCTGATGGCTGGGCCAAGCCTACTTTTGAGATTGATTGGATCCGCAAATGGGAGTGGCGTTAAAAATTATATTTTTTAAATAAATTATTTGTTTAACGTTTTAATAAAAATATATATTCTATTTTGTACTCTCTTTGATTCATTTGATATCTAATTTATACGTTAATATTATAGTCTTCCTGTCTTTATTTCGAAGGGGGAAGGATAAACCTGTATAAATGTTGGGGTTGCACTGATAACTCTACTGTCTCGACCACTTTTTCTTCGTCCGCAAAGGCTTTGACAAAGTTTCTTAGAGAAACGGCGTAAAGTACGCCGTCCAGGGCAATACTTGGCACATGTGCGAAGTAGCACGAAATAAATTATTTCTACAGCGCTTAATATTGAAAACCCTAAGCATAAACCTAAGACCCCACCCGTGTTAGCAATCAAGTCAGTTGTGGCGTAACGACGTTTTCTTAACTTTGGCACGGTTGACTCACTTCCAAAGAAAAAGTGGAGGATTGACACTCTGTGGTGGGCCCTAAGAAAGAAATGTGATATTAATCATTAAATGAAATTATGACATTAAACTAGACAATTATAATTAAGAATTTACCAGTCTGGAACATTCGGATCACCTTCGGGATTAGGGTCTAGCCACAACTTTTCACGATCTTGAAGGTCTGCCACCGTGGTTTCGTAATGATAAGCAATGTCTTC
>JAQFZG010001650.1:0-19923 GCA_034695465.1 Entomobrya nicoleti
CTAGTCCCTCCACCCAGAGCTGTTCCAATGACAAAGTTAAGTTGTCTCTGTGCAAGATGGTTTTGGGGTACTGACTTATAAGTTTTTAAAATTTCTGGGTGATTGCCAAGTTTGGACAAAAATGTGGCAGGGATGTCAAGGATGTCCCCTGGATCTCCGCCAGCTTCGAGAATGAGTACGCTGTATTTTTCGGAGAGTCGGCTGGCCACAACGCTTCCAGAATTACCGCCTCCAACTGTATTTCAAAAATATAAAACGATTAATCAGCAAAGCCACTTATTTTATTTCTTACTAAAAGTATTTTTACTTACCAATAATAAAATCTGAGTAGTTCTCATCAGTAATTGGTTTATTAGTAGCATTGCTAAACGGCAAGGCTACACTAAAAACTACAAGTAACTTAATAAAAACGTGTGTATTTTTTTGAAAGATCACCATTTTTATAAAAACTTTGCAATTTTTTTAAAAAGGTTTTTGGCTTTATATTAAATATATTAAGAAATTAAATCCAGTTGGTTTGTTGCTATTCTTATGATGCTCAAATGAAATATGAGACGATGGTTTCGGCTGTGTCATATAATTCACCAGAGATTTCACAAGTTTTTTTTGTATCGTTGACAATAGCAGTCTGGTCCGATACTAAAAATGTATGATATGTCGTTCCCCAATAACCGGTTGTGTAAATTTTAAATCTGAACATTTATTTTTTGATTTTTCTTTCAGTAATAAATGCAGATAGTCTCGAATGATCTAGAAAACATGTTATGTAATTCTCATTTTTTTTTACAAAGCTGCACGTGTGTATTTTACGATTAATAATTAATGTTTTCATTGTCATAAATTGCTTAAATGTATGCTAAAATATTCTGCTAATGAACTAAAACCATTTTTTTTTCAAATTGGTCAATATTTTTTATTCTGGGGCTTAATTTAGAAATATTTATAATTCTTCCTTTCGTAAGTCATATTCTTGTAATATCATATCAGATGCCTTTTCCGCTATCACGTAAGCAGCAGCTTGAGTATTGGCATTTGTAACGTTAGGCATCACACTCAAATCCACAACTCTCAAACCATCAATCCCAATAACCTTCAACTTCGAATCTACAACAGCATGTTTGTCACTTTCACCCCTTCCCATTCGACAAGTTCCTCCAGCGTGTAGTCCACTTCCGGCTACATCCCTTAAAAAACATCGCCAATAATCATCAGATCTAAATTCAAATTGGGAGCAGGGCTCATATGGCACTTTTGAAATTCGTCCTCCTAATTTTTGAAAGGAGGGCGCTTCCTCATAAATTTTCGCTGTAATCTTTACAGCTTCAACGAGAATGGACATATCGTGATCTTCAGGGTCCGATAAATAATTAAAATCAATAATTGGTTGGTCGTCCAAATTACTCGGGTCTAATGTAACCCTACCCACGCTTTTCGGCCTTACCAAAAGAGCAATCACATTAACCGATAAATCGGTTTCCTTTTCATCTCGTTCCAGCTCTGGAATAACGTTAAGCTTTTCCGCCGAATGCATTTGCATCAAGTGTACATCTGCCCATTCGGAATTAGGATGTGCTTTTTGTTTCCTCACCGAAGAAACTAAAAATGCCTGACCAGCTAAACCATTTAAACTTGAATAAGGACCGTCACCAGTCTCTTCAAAATGCTTCCACGTCTCTGCAGTAAGATCCCTTTCCACTATTAAAACTTCTTCACTTGCATTTTTACTTAATAGAAAATCTAACTTGAGAGATATATGATCCTGAAGATTATATCCAACTGGAAGAATCTTCACTGGAGATATTTTGGCAGTTTCGAGAACGTCTTTAGGTCCAATACCCGATCTCATTAAAATTGCTGGACTATTCATCACCCCAGCACTTATAATAACTTCCTTATTAGCATAAACGCTAATTATCGTTTCTCCCACATCCTCTTTATTTTTCACTGTATATTTCACCCCAATAGCTTTAGATTTATCGGCATTAAATATTATTAGTTTTACAACTGCTTGAGTAACAATTTTAAGATGAGGTCTAGTTTTCAAAAAAGGTTTCCCATAAGCAGTGTACGCACTAACCCGGCGGCCTCGTTGCCTTGTATACTGCATTGGTGTAAAACCTTTAATTAAATTAATAATGATTTTTTAAATTTACATCTTCTCATTTTTTTGTAGTTAAATCGTTGGCTTACTTGGTATTTGAGGTCCATTTGGGTCAACATTAGACTTCAATCCTAACCATTTTCCTGCATCGAACCAAGCCTCCAATCCTGGTGCGAATTTGGATCCACTAATTTTCAGAGGTCCACCCTTTCCATGATTTTCATCCGAGGGAAATCCACCTTCATAATCCTCCATCCGTTTAAAATATTTCAGTAGATTTTCATATCGCCAACTTGGATCATTGGTAACGTTAGCCCAGTTATCGTAATCGTGGGGACTACCCCTATTGTAAGTCATGGCATTTACACTACTTCCTCCACCCAGGGCTGTTCCAATGACAAAATTAACTTGTCGCTGTGCAAGGTGGTTTTGGGGTATTGACTTGTAAGTTTTTGAAATTTCTGGGTAGTCGCCTATTTTGGACAAAACTGTGGCAGGAATGTCAAGCACATCACCAGGATCTTCTCCAGCTTCTAGAAGGAGTACACTGTATTTCTCGGAGAGTCGGCTAGCAACAACGCATCCAGAATTACCGCCTCCAACTGTAAAATATCCATATTGCATTATTAAAATATAAATAGATTATTCAACTACCATTTTTTTATTGGTTAACCAAAAAAGTGTAAAGAATAAATATTTAAGATTTTTTTGTTAAAAATTAAATTTACTAACCAACAATAAAATCTGGGGAGGTCACATCACTAATTGGTTTATCAGTAGCATAGCTGGTGGGCAAAGCTGCGATGAAAACTACAAGACACTTTATGAAAATTGGTACAATCTTTAGAAATTTCTCCATGTTTTCTGCATTAAAATTAAATTTTTTACAAATTTATATTTTTGTTTTAATAATAAATATTGAAGGAAAATCAATTGAAATGGTTTGTTATTATCCTTATGCCGCTCAAACATATTATGAGATGACTTTTCAGCAAGTTTTTTTTTCGATGTAAAAGAGCAGAGATTCGTCAAGCATATTTATGCAGTGTTGACTAAAGCAGTCTGGTTTGTTTGACAGGAACACATATGTTTTGTCGTTCTCCTTAAACCGGTTGTGTAAATTTTCTAAATCTGAATATATTTTTGTCCGAAATCAATGTAGAAAGTAGTGAATATTTTAGAAAACATGTTGTGTAATGCCCAACTTTTAAATTTAAAAATTATTGTTTTCGTATAAATAAAATGCTTAAATAAATTGATAACCAATGAAAGCCAATAATATTTTATTATAGTATTATTTTCAAATAAATTTGTGTTCAGGCTATTTTTTAAGAATATTTATAATTCATCTTTTCCCAAGTCATAATATTGTAATATCATATCTGATGCCTTTTCCGCTATAACGTACGCAGCAGCCTGAGTATTAGCATTTGTTACGTTAGGCATCACACTCAAATCCACAACTCTTAACCCATCAATCCCAATAACCTTTAATCTCGAATCGACAACAGCATTTTTGTCATTTTCATCCCTTCCCATCCGACAAGTTCCTCCAGCGTGGAAGCCACTTCCGGCCATATCTCTTATAAAACATCGCCAATAATCATCCGATCTAAAATCCAGATCAATACACGGTTCATATGGTATTTTTGAAAGTCGTCCCCCTAATTTTTGGAACGAAGGTGCTTCTTCATAAATTTTCGCTGTAAGCTTTACTGCTTCTACAAGAATCGCCATGTCATGATCTTCTGGGTCTGATAAATAATTAAAGTCTATAACTGGCTGGTCATCTATATTACTAGAATTTAATGAAACCCTTCCCACACTTTTCGGCCTTGTCAAAAGAGGAACCACATAAACCGATAAATCGGTTTCCTCATCATCTCGTTCCAGCTCTAAAAGAAGTTTTATCTTTTCCGCGGAATGCATCTGCAGCAAATGTACATCTGGCCATTCGGGATTAGGATATGCTTCTTGTTTTCTCACCGAAGATACTAAAAATGCCTGACCAGCCATACCACCTAAACTTGAATAAGGACCGTCACCAGTCTCTTCAAAATCCTTCCACGCCTCTGGAGTTAGATCCCTTTCTGCTATAAATACTTCTTCACTTGCGTTTTTCCTAATTAGAAACTCTAGTTTGAGAGCTACTTGATCCTGAAGATTATATCCAACTGGAAGAATTTTCACTGGGGAAATGTTGGAATTTTCAAGAACGTCTTTAGGTCCTATTCCAGATCTCATTAAAATTGCTGGACTATCCATAACCCCAGCGCTTATAATAACTTCCTTATTCGCATATACTTTATTTGTCGTTTCGTCCGCAGTATCTGTATTTTTCAGCACATATGTTACCCCAACCGCTCGAGTTTTATCAGCATTAAACAGTATTCGTTTTACAACTGCTTGAGTAACAATTTTCAAATGAGGTCGGCTGCTAAGATAAGGTTTAACATAACCAGTGTATGCACTAATTCGACGGCCTCGTTGTCTTGAAAACTCCACAGGTGAAAAACCTTATAAATTCAATATCAAATTTAAATCGTTCCTACAATTCAGCTGTTTTTTTAAATATAGTTTTATAGTCTTACTTGGTATTTGGGGTCCATTTGGGTCAACATTTGACTTCAATCCCAACCATTTCCCAGCATCAAGCCAAGCCTCCAGTCCAGGTGCATATTTTGATCTATTTATTTTCAGAGGCCCTCCCTTTCCATGATTTTGATCTGAGGGAAACCCACCTTCATAGTCCTCCATCCTTTTGAAATATTTCAGTAGATTTTCATATCGCCAACTTGGATCATTGGTAATACTAGCCCAGTTATCGTAATCGTAGGGACTACCCCTATTGAAAACCATGCCATTAACACTACTCCCACCACCCAATGCTGTTCCAATGACAAAGCTAACATGACCATTACTGGGGGATTGTAAAGCAGCGTTCTTCTGAGCTACTGATTTGTAAACCTTTGCGAGTTCGGGGTGATCCCCTAGTTTGGGAAAAGCTTCAACAGGAATGTCAAGCAAATCACCGGGATCTCCTCCAGCTTCTAGAAGAAGCACGCTGTATTTTTCAGAGAGTCGTCCAGCAACCACACAACCAGATGTACCGCCTCCAACTGTTCGTTATCGTTAAAATATTGGATAAATTAGTTTAATATAAGAAAAAACTATTTTAATATTTCAAGTTTAATTACCAATTATAAAATCTGGGAAGTCTTTATCACTAGCCAGTTGATTAGTAGCAATGCTGGAGTGCACAAATACGCCACAAACCACAAACCACTTTATTAAAACTGCCATGGTTTGGTGTCAAAATATTAATAATTTAGTGACATTAGGTTTAATTTTTGCTATTTAATTTCCGGAATTTAAGAGATTACGTTAAATAAGTTCTGAAATTAAATTTAGATCGTTTGCTGCTCTTTTTAACTATTCACTGGATTTTTTTGACAAGGTCTGTCCAGCAATGACCTTTAATGCATATGATGCAGATATATGAAGAATTTTTGGTGTTGTTATGCTAGAATTGTGTAATATGCACATATGCAAGCTTATGTATTACAAAATAACCGGTTTTCTGCTTTGTGTTTCATGTAAAAAAATACACGTGTAGTTTTTTTTCCAATAGTAGTATTTTTTTGAAGACATTATTATTGCACACACAATCATATATGTAAAATAAATAATATCAAAGATGTACATGCTTAAACTACAGAATAAATAAATCGAAAAATCATGCATGTTTACATGAATTAATTTCAGTTTTCTCATTTTCAGCTGTAAAAATCTCATGAGCAGACAAGAAGTAAACGTAATCAACCTTTAAGTTCAGTAACTCTGTTAACTCAAAAAAAAGATAAATAAAATATTTACCCAATATTAAAAAAACAAATATGCAACATGATTATCAGTTAACACAACTCATGAAGAAGATTCGCGAATACGAAATGATTGACACCTATGTTGCAATCAATTTAATTAATGTAACAAATTGAATGGAAATAAATCCAGTCCATATCCCGATAATAGATAACCTTTGCTTAACTTTGTCAATATGAATAAGCGTTTCACTTCAAAAAAACAAACATACGCGATGCTTTATATTCTGGTTCGCAACACAACAAGGTTTATGTTGAGATATGGAATTCAGAATTTATTTGAGTTTAGGTTGGCTCAGTATAAAGATCACATTTTTATTACTACGTTTTAATTGAAAACTAATAATATTATTCCAGTGAACATTTTAAAATTCTTTTAATTTTAGTCGTTTTAAAAACTCTACCGTTTAACCATGACGGTAAATCCAGAAAATCCTAAGAATCCCGTCACCACTGAAAACGGTGACATCAAAACAGAAGCAAAGAAGGGTGATGTTCCACCAACAAATCGTAAAGCTCTGTACGAAAAAGTTATCGAAGAGGCCACCTTCATAGACGGAAATGAAGACGAACTTTGTCATCCCGACGATATCCCATGGATTGATGTCTCCCTCGTCAATTCCGGCCTGGAAATCATCCAAGGTTACTTTTTCGCGTACGCCGCATCAACAATTTTGTGCATGGTAACCTTGGCCGTGGCAGTGAAGCCCATATCTTCTCTCTTATTTTGCAACAATAAGCCACTTGACGTTGACCACTACTTTCGCAGGTTTTTAAGCAAGTGTCGTGGAATTATCAAATTTTCCGAACTTCTTCTCGATCCCGTGGGAGGCAAGAAAGTTTTCTACAAAACAAGAAAAATGCATGCGATTGCTGTACGCCGACTTGAAAATGTTGGGAATGGAAAAACCCTACCAGAAATATTGGTTCGTACAGAGGAACCATGGATGCAGGAAGCTGCAGATGCAATTCAAAAGGATATGAAAAATGTTGGCTATAAAAATGGAAACGAAAAAATTCCAGCGGAAGTTCTTGAAAATTTGTCATGGAATGCCAAAGTCCCTTTTAGCCAATTTGGTCACGTGTATTTTGCAACAGGATTTTTTGGTATTGTTTGGCTCCAGCCTCAGCTTTTTGGAATGAAGGATCGAAACGAAAAGAGAATGAAGGGGATTATTCATATATGGGCCATTATTGTAAAAATGTTAGGATTACGAGATGAGTTTAATATTTACATTAAACCGGATCCCGAAGTTATTGATAGAGTTGTGAGGGAGGTTTATGTACACAGTTTGCAGACGATTGATAATGTAGTCATGTTTCTAGAACTGAAGGTGGTGGAAGGGATTAATAATCATGTACCTGTGTTAACGGTTAGGGGAGCATTGTGTTTGGCGATGAGAGTTTTGGGATGTGAAAATGTGGATAATATTTGGAAGGTTATGAGCGTGAAAGATAAGGTGATGTACTATTTGGTTGGGGGAATCATATATGTGGGTGGGACGTACACGTTTGCTAGGCGGCTATTAAATTGGTTGTTTAGACTTTTGTTGGAAACTTTGTTTACCCGAGTTTTGGGCAAGTATGAGTAAATTTATTACGTACATTCTTATCAAATAAATTATACTATTTTGTTTTAATTGTTATACAGTAAATAAAAATTACCGTGTACATTTATGTTATTTTGGAAATTACATTTCGCACTTATACTTGCATGTTTGCATTGTACATATGTTTGAAATCGATGTCTGGAAAATGTTCCAATATCTATATAGATATGAGGTAACCATAACATCCATGATGATGCGAATGGGAAAAGATTGTTAAATTATATTTTTATCACTCAGAAAGATAACAACGGAGTATAAAAAAGATACCATGTTTTTCATAAATGAATCCCAACATTATCTCATACGATTATAGTATATATCAGTGCATTTACAAGGAACAATTTCTGATTAATTTGGACTTCGTTCACATTTTTAACTCAAGACATCATGCGATATGTTTTTACCATAACAATGCCCTATTATCTGGTACTCGAAATGTGTTGGCATGTGATCAAAACATTTGACAGAAGATTTTTTTGCAGTTTCACATGCATTCAAATGGAATATCACCCCCATCCATTTATGTTTCGAAATAGATAACCTTTGTACGATAATATAAAAAAATAGTTTACACAAAAAAGATAAGTCGAGTTTGATTGACATGACACGTGATTAATCTAAACCATTGTTTGGCCTTAACTATGGAAAAAAATGATGAGGAAAACCGTTTATAAATCAAGTCTTTCGTTTTTCTCCAATATATTTCACTTGCACTTAATATTGAAAAAAACTGAGCTGAGAACATTACTAAAGTATTTATTGTACTCCACGTCAATATTTTACTAAAAAATATTCTGGCACTGAAGCCACTATGACCTTTGCCGAGGAAACCGCCAACAAACCAGTCGACAGGGACAATGAAGACCTGAAAATAAAACCCAACAAAGAGGAAAGTCTCAATCTTCTAAGAAGCCAAGATGTCTACAAAAAAGTTATTGACGAATCTACCTTTATTGATGGAAACCAAGGAGAACTTTCCCATCCTGACGATATTCCATGGCTGGACAAGTCTCTTGTGAACTCCGGCATGGAAATATTCAACGAGTATTTCGCCTCGTACCTCGCATCAACTATAATTTGTATGTCAACTTTGGCAGTAGCTGTTAGGCCCATATCTACTCTACTGTTTTGCAGTGATAAGCCTCTTGATGTTGACCACTATTTTCGTCGATTTCTTGGAAAGTGTCGCGGTATTCTCAAATTCTTTGAAGTTCTTTTGGATCCGGTTGAAGGAAAAAAGGTATTTTATAAAACACGAAAAATGCATGCAATCGCTGTAAGACGGCTAGAAAATGTTGGCAATGGAAGAACTCTACCGGAAATGCTTATTCGAGCAGAGGAACCTTGGATGCAGGAATTAGTGGACGCTATCAAAGAAGACATGAAAGAAGTGGAAAACCGTTCAAACGACAACACAAAAATACCGGATGAAATTCTAGAAAATCTGTCATGGAATGCCAAAGTCCCTTTTAGTCAATTTGGTCATGTGTACTTCACCACAGGATTTTTTGGTATTGTTTGGCTGCATCCCCAACTTTTTGGAATGACTGATCGAAACGACCGTAAAATGAAAGGATTTATACATATATGGGCCATTATTGTGAAAATGTTAGGATTACGAGATGAATTTAACATTTACATCAAACCAGATCCTGAGGTCATTGATCGAGTTGTGAGGGAGGTGTACGTCCACAGTCTGAAGACAATTGATACAACGGTCATATTTCTGGAAAGAAATGTCGTGGAAGGGATAGTTAACTATGTACCAATTTTGACGCTCAAAGGTTCAATGTGCTTGGCAATGAAAGCACTTGGATGCAATAAAGCAGAAAACATTTGGAAAATTATGAGCTTTAAAGACAAGATCATGTATTATGAAGTTGGTGGGCTTATCTATTTGGGTGGAACGGTAACATTTGCTAGACGTCTCCTTAACTGGCTATTTAGAATGTTGTTGGATTCATTGTTTGTTAAAGTATTGGGAAAATATGACTGATTTATTCATTAAGAAAGAAAATACTAATAAATTATATCAAGCTGTCGTTATAGTCGATTGGTTTTCCCTGAGAAATTAAAATAAATTTGTTAATTCGCATGATAATATTTAGTACAATCCGTATGACCTTCATTTCATTAAATGCATAGTGTAAAGAACAAAACACATTGGAAAAGTACATACTTGAATATTAGTCACTCATAAATATTTTTGGAGTTCATATCGAGTACCCTCTTGAGAATGATTTTGTAAAGGACAAAGCAATCCATAAATTTTCCATGCCAAACAAGTGCAACAGTTCATGTGAACCAAATGCATTGTCTTTTTAGCAAAAATTTAAATGGATATTCATGAGTTAGCATGATAAATTGTTGCTCTACGTCAGAAATAACTCGATTGCATAGCTCACGTGACATATGTCACGTGATTTCAAATGATTAATAAATATATACCTAAAACGTGTTTTCGCTGAACTGGCTAGATAGTTAATGTGTGTTGTCGTTGAAAAACATCATGATGATGATCAAGTTGAGATAGTTTGTATGTACATATGCAAAGATGAGATACTTCAAGTGCACCCAAATATTTATATGTTTGCTAATGTTTTACACCAATATACATGACATGATCACAAAATTGTAATTCCCGCGGCTGTGCTTTACGTTATTTTATTGGGATTTCAAAAGCGTTAAATTTGCACATTTACAGGTTCATTTAATACGACTATATTAACAAGCTATTTTGATGCAAGCATATTAACAAATTACTTTAATACCAGTATATTGGAAATACTAAGTTTTTGTGAATGGTTTATATCTATTCTATGCACTAGTTTTCCCACATCGGTAAAAGGATTCCATCAATAGTACGATCACAAACTTGAAAATAATAGTTCGTTTCAGCTCCCCTCTTTATCACGTAAAAACTTGCGCATGTTATTGTAGTTGGCTTTAAAAGGTTTAACTTTCTCCTTAAAATTTTACGCTCCAAAGAATTCATACCATTAATGCATCCTGCATCTGAATACATTTTAAGCAGATTTTTCATCATATCGTCACAACGAGACACACACAAAACACAAAGTTGCAACATTACATAAACGAAAAATGTACAATTTATGGATATAATTGGCATAATTCAGTATATTTCTATTGGTAAGATATCATAGCACTTTATGCTTACAATATTCGCTACAACAAATATAACGAATCCTGTGTTCATTAGTATACCAACTAAAGCCGATGTATTATCATGTAGTATACTTTCAGGTACTTCTAAAATTTGATACCATTTACAAATCTGGTGATATTTTTTGTAATAAAATTTACTCGAAATTTGATAAGCAGAAACTTGTAATTGATGTAAAAATTCTAAGAATTTTAACTTCAGTTCCAAGTGATGTACGAGTATCAGAATGTAAAAAGGAAGGAATCGGCAAACTTCCATGACCCAAATTGAGAGACAAATATTTCGTAATATAAGCACTATACATAGTATGTAATGCTCACAAATATAACTTTGGGAAGAATATACTGCTTTCAAAAATATAATTTTCTTAAAAGTATAGGAGAAGGGGTCCATATTGAAGTATATTCCCAAAGGTACTAAAATAAATAGAAGGAATGCCATCAAAGTCACAATTAGTCTTAGACAATATCCAATATGTTCCCAAAAATTTGACTTGCCGAATGACGAAAACTTCCCCTTTTGACCTGAAATAGCCGAAATATTTTAATTTTATTTTAATTTCATGGTTAATATTTTGTAAACATTTTATTGATATATATCATCGTTTACCCAAATGACTGTACAGGGAGCTGTATGTTAGAAAGCCTTCTAAAATATTTCTTCTATTTGTGGTGATTACTAAACTTGCCCAAGTTAGTACTGCTACAGCCACATATGAAAAAGACATGACCAACAAAACTTTACTCACATCATTTGAATTTAATATTACATGTAACGACGAGCCTGTTCCAAGCACACCGGCTATAACAAACGTATTAAAATACCAAGGTTGAAAATATGTGCATTTTTGTGCACTATATTGTTCATAAAACTGATCTGTGGTATGATCCCACCGAAGAAAACATGGCACATATTTATGATAAAAGTGAAACGCAATGTTGTAAAGGGCAAACACATTTGATACTTGAAATTTGATTGCTTCCATTATATCTTGACTTAGAGTTATAACAACACTAAATGTATTAATCGAATATTATGCTAAGCAATTAATATTGAATGTTGTCAGCAGCTATATTGATTTGGGCAGATTTTTTAAAACGAATTTGTGTAATTTTTAGAAAATCAAAACCTTTATTGTTTATCATATAGGAAAACTGATTGCTCCAACAAATATATGATTGTGTAAAGATGTATTGGCTATAAAGGAAATCTTAAAGGTGAACCAAACTCTGAACTTACACTGGTATAAAGTACTTGTTGAAGTATTTATATAAGACCTTGGATGTATTTTTCAAAACACAAGACATGTTTTTCAAATTCGAAGTTTGTTTTTTAATCGGAACCAAAAGTGTTTTTTATCGTACCAGCTGAAACTCGTCATAAACTTTAATATGTAGTATCAACTAAATTTAGATTGACCACAAAAAAGTAATAAATGACCTTGACTAATTTTATTTCATGATAGATTCGCAAGAATTAAAATTAGATTTCTTACAAAAATACTATCAAAAAAAGAAAGCTGATAGGCATATCCAATAAATAAATCGATAAAAACAATCAAAGAATTTTTAATTTGGTAAAAAAGAGTTTAGATTAAGGGTTGGTTTGAAAAATTGAAAAAAACATGAAGTTGCGTATACTGCTTAATGATTTTGTCGTGACTGTCCATTTCCTGCTTTTTTCCACACTGATTTCTGTTCAAGTAAATATATAAGTATATTGGATTGTCTATAAGTACATACATAAGTATCTATCACAAGTATCTTATGTTCAGAGGTAAACCTCAGGGGACGAGGAAATCCAATTGATACATTTTAACATTTTCGTCCTCCAGTGGATAAGGATTAAAAAAGGGTTTTAAGTTAGAAAATGAGTTTATGTCAATATCTGATATAGAAACCAAGCGAACCAATTTTTACAATTACAAACTGAGTTAAATCTCCACTGCGAGTGGTCGAAATGGGATGCACGCTTTAAGAATAAAGCCTTGTTCAATAATTTAGGAAACAAGTTAATGTTTTTCTGGTTATTAAATAATTTTAAAGATTACGCTGCTTTAACACTCCGCTAGTACCAGTTATTATTTTTTATTCTGGTGCTTCGTCCTTGGTTTCATTTTGATGGCTGGATAAATGTTTTTCAAATTTACTTGAAGAAATATTTTTCTTAGAAGTTATTATAATTTTGTTTTTAATTCGATTATAAATGTATTACGCAGTTAAAAACAATAATTTGGTTTAGTAGGAATATTGCTCCAAGTAATGAACGTTTAAATGCTTAATACTACCACCACATCATCATCCCACAAAATGATTTTACTTTTTTATAAATTTATATCTGGTTAGATAACTAGCATTGCAAAAGCAATTTGTTATAATTGGGCTTTGATTGTGGATGCGTTGCATAAAATTAAATTTTTCACAGGAGCAAATTTCCGTCACGCTAAACCAGAAAAATAAATTTGCTATGACTTCGGTCTTTTTAGCGTAAAAATAACATCATTCACCTTTGCAGGATTCAGATTAGAACTTTCTTTTAACGAGTTCACAATTTTTCTAATTATAATATTCAAATGATAAGTGAAGATGTTTTATGCACAATTTATATTTCACTGTTACAATTACAGTGGAAGTCCATAATAATTTACATATGAAAAAACCATTTCCTTCGTTTTTTTTGTTAAAAATGTAGGAACTTAAAATATGTTTAATTATTTGTGTGGCTGCGGAAATTATGTTACATTTAATGAATTTTTGGTTTTTTGAAAAACGTGTTCGTTACGCTAAAAGATAAAGTTTTTTTGTCTTAAAACATTCAGGGAACTAATGCTATGAAAATTCAACCATGCTATGCTTGTCCAAGTTTTTATCCATGTAAAAAGTTTCCTGGAGTTTCTAATCTATTTTTATACAGAAATACTTTGATGATCCATGAAATTTTTAGTAACGTATGCAAAGTTATACTTTTATTTTAGGTTTCCGCACGAAACGAGTTAAGGGAAAAAATATGCAAAGAATATGTATATGGATGTAAAATTTTCTTAAAACCAAGATCATTCTTCTATATTTACAATCAACATTTTAAAACAAATGTAAGAAAGGTTAATGTAACGTGCTTAACATTTTCTACCTTTGCTTACTAAATGCTTGTCAATTTAATTATCGGTAGTGAGCTTTACGCTGCATACGAACTTTTAAGAGTTGCATTAAAATTTAAATGTATCGTTCCAGAGAAAATACTTTATTCGTCATATATTCAGCTATTGGTATTAGTTAATTTTTCATTTACAAAACTTTATCCTATTTGCATATCAGTTTACATTTTACCATTTTTTGCTGAACAGCAGACGCGTGTCACACAAGCAATATATTTTATTCGAGATCTATGAATCGCTTGTGTAGCTTTTAAAATAAACATTTTTCCTTCAAGGAAGTAATAATATTTTAGCAATTTATTCTGCATCTTCAGCCAATCAATATGAAAACAGAAAAGGCTCAGGACTGATTTTTGCATATTTTGTTTTATAACTTTGTTTTAGTGAAATAATGTTAAGTAAAGGTAAAAAGTATTCACCATTATTTTTAGTGGGAACCTTATTATGTTCCGGTATTTTATTTATACTTGTGGTATCAAACATAATCTACCTACTCGATATATCTATTTCTTGTCCTCCCACTACAAACGATAGGTAACCTGTAATGAGAACATAATATTCATTATTTCAACCTATTAAAAAATACTCAAATACAAGAATTAATAACTGCACAAACTTAAATGCTATTAAATCTTTCCAGTCCTCCTCCAAATTGGAATTGGGAAGAAAGCGATACGATTGAAATTGGAAAAGAAACTGTCGCTACAAACCAAGATATTGTTCCAAATACGAAGCCATTGACAGTGGTAATAGGCGCTGTAATATGTCATCAGCCAAACGACCTTAGCCCACGAGAAGAAGCTGTGGTGTTGCTAAAGTCAACCATAATTTCAGCCATTCTATATCAAACTTTTCCAATAAATATCGAATTCCATTTGTTTCTTGAGCATCAAACTGACGAGGAATACTTCATACAGAATATACAGCCGTTAATCAAAACACTTGATAAAATTCAAGTAGATTTATAAGGTACAGGGAAAAACAATGGAGACATTTTTAAAAGTTTATTTTCTAATTACCAGATACAGTTATCAACCAAACCTATATATATTTAAATACTACTGAAGTTAAGGTACAGAAATCATACAAGACCGGTTCTTTCATTGTCCTTGTAACCAATATTAAGAAGAGTTTTAAATGCATTTTAAATTACGATTATTCATGATTTTTCTAGCACACCAGGCTATGTTGCGTCTTATATTTTTCCATTAGATGACAAATCCCGAAAATATTTTCGTGTTTGTGATAGCTTGGCTTATTTGGCTTCACAAAATGCCCAGAACATTTCGATACTTCCCACCTGGGGCGCGTCAGTGGCATTTTAATTTTTTCTAAAATTTCAACTTTTCTGGAACGAAGGGTTTTTTTGAACAAAAATCTACAACCACTTTGTGGACGCTGTTCCTGATCATTTGTGCATTTGGGTGCCATTTGTTTTGTGCCAGCCTTAATGTCTAGTTGCTTTACTTTATTTATATGTAGGGTTAATGGCTAAGTTTTCATTTTTCTGAAAACGGCGGGTACAGAAGTGGACGTTTCCATTTTGAACGTATTAAACGTCTTATTTGGCATTCCAAGTGTTACCATGGGAGTGGTTCCACGATGAATTTTGACCGAGCCCATTCAATTTGTAGCCTAGTGATCATTTTAAATGTCACAGGTCGTCATTTGCCTTCATTTTGAAATTTTTTGATGGTCATGACCTTTGACCTTCATGCGATATTTTCGTTGTATGAATAAATGAAGTTTTGAAACGCTTTGTTTTCTGGATTTTTCACGATGGATAAGGCATTGAAAGAACCGGTCTTGTATGATTTCTGTACCTTAACTTCAGTAGTATTTAAATATATATAGGGTAGGTTGATAACTATATCTGTTAATTAGAAAATAAACTTTTAAAAATGTCTCCATTGTTTTTCCCTGTACTTTATTTTTATTCGGCTTCCAGCGCAGTACCTAAAGAACGTCAAAACCAGTTATTTGATGGTGTACGATGTACGTACGTACGATTATTTTTTCCATCTGCACTTCCGGAAGTGGACTCGATACTCTACTTGGACACTGATATAATTATTACCGGAAGTCTTGCAGAAATATGGGATAATTTTTATAAGATGGATGATCTTCAACTAGTGGGAGCTGTCATGGACATTGAACCTGATAATCAACCCTGGTTAGTCACGAGTTTTTTGACAATAGTCCTGTTCCTACTCCAAGAGGGCTTAATGCTGGAGTTCTTTTGATGAATTTGACAAAAATGAGAGAGTTTCAATTTGAGGATAAAATGATGAGACTGTTCGAGGACTATTAGATGGTTAAAAATGATCAGAAACTTTTAAATACGTTGCTCTTTTACAACCCATGTAAGCGGATGATGCAAAATAGTAGCCTATAAAATAGTGTCTTAAAACATTAAGTTATCATGATCATATTCTGTGATTAATTTTTTATTTTTTATTTGCTATATTTATTACCATGTCAATTTAATTTTCGGCACACAGCATGCAGCCTTGGATTTTACTGCGAAGAAGTTAAAAATGATCCAACCGGCATTCAAATTATGCACAGCTACCAAACATCAAATATACTGGGTGTATTTAACGCTTTTAGAGATGTTGCGGATGTTTACGAAAATGTAAGACGAATTAACTTTATTTAACTGTTACACAATTTAATACTTGGGTTGAATATTTTTTGTACAGATAACTGGAGCTGATGTGGACTTAAGGAAAAATCTCATTATCAAAGTACGAAATATGTATAAAGAAGGCTACAGCAGTACATATGACCACGGAAAATGTAACGGAGTTTTAGACAAATATCTATTCAGGAAGTTTTTCTTGTAAATGTGTTGTGTTAACATATGTCAACCAACTAAGCTTATAAATTTGTAAACACATCGATCGATCAATTTGTAATTTTTAAAGTCGATTAAACTGTAGCTTAAAAAACTACAAATTCTGTGGAGTATTAAGTTTTATTGTAGTTCACACAAAATAGCAAATGCATTACTTCGTCTCAAATTACGTCACAAAAAAATCTTCAGACTACATTATGTAATAAGCCATATCATCCTAATCACACGAAGGAGTGAAACTTTGGACGTGTACCCATAATCAAATATTTAATTTCTGAATAATTAAAAAGCTAAATTATATGTTCACGTCAAAAACAAATTCAATATCTCCAATTCGTATTTTTTTTACCTAAAAACATGCAACCACTTAAAATACTGATTTCCATTTGCATACGGCTTAGACATTGATTGGCAGAAATGTATTAGGTTTATTATTACTTAAGGTAATAATATACGAATATGAATAAAGGCGTAATGAAATTTACAATTTTGCATAATAAATTCGATTAAGGAAGATATGCAGCCAAATTAATTTTACTTTCACTATTCAGCATAAACTATATCTAACAATTTTAACAAGAAAACCTTTCCTAAAATTGTCATATACCCAAGTTAACGACTAAAATAATTTTCCAACATTCTTGTCTTTTTTTTCTTGTTAGACAACTTACCTTCATGCATTTCACATATATCTTGGTAAATTCAACTTGTAGTAGTACATTTTTCTGATAGTGAAAACTCTTAAATTATGAAGTATTCAGAAGTGAAAATTTTCTTGCCTCAAAAGAACAACTTTCCAGAGTTGTTTGTAGAAAACTAGTTCTGTCCGCATTTCTCTTCGTTACCATCACCATAATATTGCTGCCTACACAACATATAGCATCTCCATCATTCTCCACAAAAATGCGATCGTTTCCATGGGAGCAGTATAAAAATGCTCTCAATTCCACTGACATCCCTACAATCCAGCAGTATAGCGAACAACTTCTTACAAATATCCTTATTCCATTTACAATTAAAGAGCCCACCACTCCAATCAATTTGTCTTGTCAAGCTCCTCCAATTCAAGAACCAGAAAGCATTGGACCATGTTTTCATCTGGAATATCCCAAAAAGGTTGGAGTTATTTTGAACTTTGGTTTTGATGTGGATGCACTAGAGCTACACTTACATGAACTGAATTCCGTCGTGGATAAATTTTTCTTGGTGGAGGGAACCAAAATACATAATCGATATTTAGACACAAAGCCATCCATTTGGGATATTATCAAGTACACGCCCAGATTTTCCGAGTTTCGTAGCAAAATTGTACATTTCATTGTTGATAATGCGGAATATGGGACGAAGGAAAACGATAAATTATCTGGAACACTTTTACCCGACTTGTGGGACCGGGAAGACTTGCAGAAGAACATTCGCCTTGAAAAAATTGTAAAATGGAATTCAGCCACAGGATACCTTAGACCAGAAGATATAATTGGGATTGGGGACACTGACGAAATCCCAAATCGAAACGTTATAAATTTTCTAAAATATTGTGATCTTAAAAGCGAAAACGTTCATATTGGAATATGGTTTCCATTTCCGTATATCGATACAATATTTCCATTAGATTTCCCTGTTTCTGGACATCCCTTCACATTGCGTAATCCTGTCTATCGTACAGTGAACGCTATTACAGATTTGTTGACTGGAAATGGAACCGAATTTGGAGATGCATCCGTAGTGGGCGGGATACACTTTTCAACATATTTGTACCTGCCTTTTCAACTCATCAAAATTCTGACAGGAACGGAATACGAGTTGGGTGGGATGGCTTCAATAGTTGATGTCGGACTTGTTGGCAAATCAATAGAACATTATGATGATGTAAGTTTTGAAGATTTGTTGACTAAAATGTGTAAAGACAACTGGAGTGTGTTGGAAGATCGAATTAAAAGTGTGGACTGGTTTCGAAAGACTTATGGGGATTCTGAAGCAGATATAATTATAAAACTTCCGTGGTTCTATGAATGTAATCCTGATAGATTTCCTAGTTTTCAACGAAAACGCGATTATAGGCTAACATGATGAATTATATATGTAAAATTGTTCAAAGGTGAGCTTTATTGTATTAAATGAATTAATCGCGACCGATTTTTTTTTCAAAGATGTTATTTAGGTATAAAGTACAACTTGTCAATCGTTAAGAATAACGTGAAGGAACCGGTGGAGTACTTGATTTTGTCCACAAATTCACTAAAAAGTGACCAGAATATTTTTTTCATGAGTGATAAATTAATTAAAATTGGTCAGTTTGAGAAGGGTTTGACATGTCATTATTCAAATTGCACATTCATCACAAAGGACATCCGCCATCATAATAATTTTTCTGAAAATAATGCATGCATGAGGGTATGGGCCATTTCTTCATGTACAAGTTCATGTAAGGTAGGTATGCAGTTTTTGTTAAAAATATTATCTTACCATCCTTTCGAATGGTTCATACAATATGTTCAATGTTCAATAGAAAATTTGTTTATTGACAATGAGTGTGCAGTGTGCATTTTACAAGATTAAGAGATATGCACATAAGCACTTTTGAGGTACATAAAACATTTCTACGGGCTTGTGTGAGCATTATAATATTATGTGGTTTATTAGAACTTTAACCTTTTTAATAAATATGTTACTTAATAGCTTTTATCAGCATTTTCTCCCTTCAAACTCATGTGCATATCGTTTAAATTTACAGAGTTAAGTATTTTAGCACTCTTATGCAGTTAATCCAATTCGTTTGAATATAAACGTTGACAACTTTTTTCCTTGGCTCTCATTACGGTTAGAAACATGAAAACTTTACCGTAAAATGATTTCAATAAGAAAACTCAAAATGGAATCAAAATACAAGATAACCCCAAGTTTTATTCGACTTTTCCTTGGAATTTTAATTCTGTTGGTATTGTACTGCCTACTTATTAATCTGACAAGCTCCATTCTATTAGGGAAAACAGAAAATACTCCATGTTACCTGGGAAATATTAACTTGACAACGTCAATTCAACATAAATCATTCGCTCAACTTATCCAAACCTTCCCATGGAACCAATACCGAAACGTTACCAACTCAAATAACATTTCAGAAATTCGGAAACTC
>JAQFZG010001651.1:0-19921 GCA_034695465.1 Entomobrya nicoleti
CAGAATATGGGGTATGCACATACTGAGGAAAAAATAGCAAGTGCCTTTAAACAGTTTATTACCAGTGATGGAAATATTGATAAAATTGTACCTAAAGTAACTAAAACCACTAAAAAAGAAAAACTAAAGGGCACGATGAAAATGTAAGATAATCTCACAACTTGTGACAAGAAATTATTTATTTTTTTAATCCTTACGTTTAATTTTTGTAGGTGTTTTCATTTTAGGCTTTACATGTAATCTTTGTTATCATTTTACTTACAGAAAGCACCCAAATTACAAGAAATCAACCTACGACTCCAAAAAGTCACATAAAGTTTAAAGTGAGGATAAGTCGAAAAAAAATCTTGGGAGTAATTTGCAGACAGCAATGAGGTTTTTGAAAAAAAATCATAACCGTTTCTGAGTTTACAGATATAATATATTGATATCTCTTAGTAATAAATCGTTCCTATTTCAGCAATAGATGAGGTTATTTTTTAAACAGTAAACTGCTCAATGATTTAGCATTCAATTTTGTTCTATTTATTCAAATGCATTCGTAAAGGGAGTTTAAATACTTACAGAAAAATACACTATTATAAAATTGTTAATTATATTAAAATCATAGAAGAATACATCAATTTAATATATTTGTATTATCATTTCAATGTTTAATCTTTTTATGTATAATTTGTTTAACCGTTATTTTTCAACAAGCGAGCAAAAGGGATTCTGACTGCTTATACTGTCAATAAAAATTACATATACCTTATTACATTTTAATGTTCGTATGAAAAATAAAAAGTGTAAAATAACACATCTGAAAATTTTACTCTGAAATATCTTCACTTTCATCTGTCTCGGTCTCACTTGACCCCGCTTCAATTGCATTTAGAAATGCAGTCACAAACCTTAGCAAATCTCCTTCTCTTTTACCCGCCGCCTCTAATACCAACTCATGATCTGGTTCATCATCAGTATCATAGTCCATCACACAAACATTTGTAATCAAACTAAACCCAAAACATTTCATACCACAGTGCCTTGCCGCAGTGACTTCCGGTACTGTACTCATACCAACAGCATCTATTCCCATGAGCTTCATAATTTTCAGTTCAGCAACCGTCTCAAAACAAGGTCCACCAACCATCGTGTACACACCTTCATGAACAAAGTCCCTCATGTCCAGTTCATCAGCCACTGAGTTAGCCAATTTTCTAAGGTCACCATCATAGCAGTTGTTCATTGCCACAAAACGGGGTCCAAAGCGCTCATCATTGGGACCTCTTAAAAATGATTCTCCGGAAAACCCAGGAAAGTTGACATGGTCTTTGATAAACATGATATCACCGACGTTGTAGTTGGGATTCAGTCCACCAGCTGCATTGGTTACAAATAGTAATTCGACTCCGAGAAGTTTAAATACTCGAATTGGCATAGCAACCTAAAAATATAAATAATTAAATATAAAACGCAAAAATTAACTATATGTTTCGGATATTTTACATAAATTTAATTTAAATCTATATATTTTTTACTTACTTTCCAAAGTGGATATCCTTCGAAATAGTGGAAGCGACCTTGCATACAAATCACATGTTTATTACCCATTTTACCAACCACCAGTTTTCCAGCATGACCTGATACCGTACTTTGAGGAAAGTGTGGGATTTCGCTATAAGGAAACTCAGTTTTCTCGTCAAGCATTGTTGCTAGGTTACCAAGACCGGTGCCGCAAATGAGAGCGATTTTTGGTACATGGCTAATTCTCTTTTTGAGGTAGTTGGCTGTCTCGGAGACCACTTCGTATGTATAGCTAATTAAATAATAGAAGTTATGGTGTTTTCAACAATTCGGTTTTTATGAAAGGCACTTTAATAAAAATTACAGTTTATTTTGAGAATTTACGGGTTTTCGATATTTCCTCTTGACGACAATGGGGTTTCGATAACTTGTTGGTTGCGGTCATTTCCAACGCTAAGATTTCGATTGCGGCTTTTTACGGCTAGCCCACCTTTTGTAAATTTTGTCGAACTCATTTTTACAAAAAAAAAATGATAGTTTGATTTGGTATATTATGACTTTGTGTTTTAAAAAAAATTGTGGACGGTAGCAAAAGTTAACTTGTGAATCAGCACGAGCTCAAATTTTGATTGGATTTATATGGAATACTGCTGTTTGTTTTTGACGACATTTGCAACTCTATAAATTTCATTCTTTATTTTTTTTACAAAATATTATGCATTAAACTAGTCAATACTACTGCGTATTTGTACTTTGAACTAATGATCGACATTAACATTTCTGTAGTAAAGTAAGTGTTTTATTCCATTTATTGATTTAATGGTTTAAGGAAAACTTGTATTGACACAACCTAACCTTTCAGCCCAACTTTTCCATAAGAGAACGTAAAAATTGCATGAATTGCATCATAATAAAGATGATCCCATACAACTTCACTTTGACTATTTTAACGACAGCAGCAGCTGTGACTAATTTTTCCAGATTTTGCGCATCTTTATTTTGGATTGAGGAAAATGAATGAGTAAAATGCTAATGAAAGAAAGGAGTGTATTGCTCCCATCCATAGAATATGATAATTCTTTAAATGTATCCAAAGAATATTTACATGTAATTACAACTGATAAATAAACATTTTTGTAGTATTTTGTAAAACATAATATGTTAAAATGCTGACCTTGGCATGTTGTGATTTTTAATGCCGTTTATTTATAACAGATGTCCAATGTTTATAAATTTGTTTGACGGCTTCGTTTTTATTGATGTAGAATTTTAAAAGGAGTGCTGTTTTCAAGACGTCGGAAAAGTATCCCGTGCAAAATATTGATGTCAATTTGTTATTTATGTGCACTAAAAGCAAATGCGAACAAACATTTATCTTTGTTCCTAATCAACCTATACTTAAGATTTTCCGCTCGATTGACGACTTTGAAGTTTACCAACACAGTTTGTTAAGTTTTACAAGGAAAATATTAGTTCGGTGTATTAACATTTCAAGAAATCCTTTATCAAATATCAAGCAAACTATTTAAAATATTTATTTTGTGTAAAGTCATTTAATTTGAAGGTTAAACATAAAAAATTCCACTGGTATAAGCCAACTGTCAATGGCCAACTGTACAATGTATTGTAAAAAATAAGGAAACCTTTTTATTTGCAATCGTGCAATCGAAGTAAAGTTCATTAGCAGCTGGACGTCATGCATGCAAAGTTGATATTGATAAGCCAATAAAATGCACATCGTCAGCTGAGTGAGTTTTGTAGTTTATTTCGACTGCTTGTATTGATTTGTTAAAAAACCTGTCCTCGAATATTATCGCTAGGCTAGCTGACAAGGTCAACAAGCTTATCAACATGTAAATTGACAAAGTTGCTGACGTGACATAGTCGGCGTTTGGTAAAATTGCGCATCAAAAAAATGCATACGAATATCATGTCATATCAAATATTAGTCCATTCTTTAGATTACATTTCTGCAAATTGAAACAAGCCCCAACAATTTTTATAATTTACATGTATTAAAGTCATGCTATTAAGTTTCTTGCTTCACAATGTTTAATTTGTCTTTTTTTAAGTGATTTGAGTATAAACGGCATTAATCCAAAAACTTCAAAAGATTTTAATCAAGTAAAATGAAATGACACGCTTTACATCAATTATGATGGTGATAGTGATAACATGTACGCACTTTTTGAAATAATCACATGGTGTGCAATTTTGTCTTATTTAATTAAGTCATTTATGGGTAATAAAATAAAATAATTTATCATTTATGGTTTAAATAAACGTTTATTTTTAATTTCAAGTAATAAAAATCATATAATCACACATTAAAATTTGCGAATATTTAAAACAAATCCAATCATACCATACCATGGATTAACAAGCACCGTTTACATATAAAACAGATGAAACAAAGCGCAACATAAATGAGACAAAAGAAACAGATTTTTTAGCTCACTTCCTCACTATTCATTTCTTCTTGACTTCCTTTATAGACATGATTACAATTACATGAAATCTAAGCATTTAAAAAAGATTTAGTGTAAACAGAATTTTTTGTTGCCCAGGTTAATTTTTGACAAAATCTGAAATTTACCTTAAACATGTTGTGTAATTATTATTCGATATTTTATTGAAAAAATCCTCTACAAATATTGTCTATTAACATAATTAGCAGGCTGCATAAGTGCAATCATTTATTTGATTTTTCTATTCACAATGTAGTTAAATATCTGATTGCAATGCCAAGTTACTTACACCTGAATAACTAGCAATGATAAAATGCAAAAGAGATTATAAAAACCGGCTATCCATGCATTCAGCATTGTGTCTTTACCATTAACACTTAACAATGTCCAGCCGCTGAAACTGAGCTGATTGACAGAAACGAAGGAAAGTAAAGAAAAAAGACTGTGCCAACTTTCAGATAGCTATTGCTCGAGCATTTTCAATGCATTTCAAGCGCAGAGAATGCTGATGCATGGCAGGATATTGAACTGAGAAAATAATTACATTTTTATGCACACATACTTTATGAACAAGTAGTTTGTATGGAAGTTTACCTAAATTAAATGGAAGACTTTTACAGCTGTACAATATCCTGATTCATTGTATCCAAATAAGAAATCCTCTTTGAGACCATTTAGCCTTTAAATTCAGCCTTGAACCAACATATTATTTGGCTTGTCATTTTTTGTATTTGTCTTGTTTCATATAAGTTGCTTTTTTGGGACTGCAAATGTACATTTCATTGCGGTATAAACATTTTCACCACAACGATTTTAATGCAGTATGATGACAAATAATACATAACAGTGTAGACCCACTTATATTACAAGTAAAATAAACTGAAAAACAATTGAGCTAACTAGTTATTTAAAAAATTCATAATTTTTCAGCACAATTTATTATTTCTTTCCATAATTATGTATAAACTATTTTACCTACATAATTAGGCGGCTAGAAAAATGCAATATAAATTTTGTTTTTACAACCATAAATATTTTAATTTTATCTTATTCATGCTTTAAGACTTTATAGTTAATACATATATATACATATATCAATTTACAAAAATATTGTGCGAAAACTTGTCATATTTTTCTGATTGAAATTTAATTTATTCCAAAACATATCCCAAATAACATAATCTTTTACAAATATCGTTTTAATGCATGTTCCGTACATGAGAATTTAACAATTCCAATGAAATAAACTGTTTTTCACAACAAAAACAAGGGTACCACTTTTCTCCAATTTCACGTAAAATGTGATTCCAAAGTATTGGCCTATGCGAAAATTCTTTTTGACAAAAAACACACTGAAACTTTTTATGCTTCCAATGCATTTGCTCATGTAACCCCAACGAAAACCCAGTACAAAAGCACTTTCCACAAATTTTACATTTGTACGCCCTTTCCCCAGTATGATTTTGCACATGTTTATTTTTATCATGCAATGAAACAAACACTTTATTGCACAAATCGCACTTAAACCACTTTTCTTCAATGTGTCTCAGAAGATGTTCATCCAGAGATGATTTATAAGGGAAACGGTTTCCACAAAATATACACGATAAAAAATTTTCATTCCTATACAAACTATTATGAAACATATTTGTATGTGTGAGTAGCGTAAACTTTCCAACAAATTTCTTTTCACAAATGTTGCACTTGAACAGTTTTTTTATTGGATTGTGTGCTGATTTGTAATGATTTTTAAGATTAGTTCTCGTAAAAAATGCTCTCGCACACAAATCACATTTGTGAGCTTTTTCCTCCAGGTGAGTTCTCATGTGTGCGTAGTGCGTATGATATTTTGAAAATATTTTTCCACATCTAACACACTTAAATATCTCCTTATGTTCATTATGATTGGTAGTTATATGAAAAGTTAAATATTTCCTAGTTTTATACGTCTTGGCACAAAAGGAACATGAGTAGGGTTTTAGCTCGTTGTGATCTGTATTCAGATGTAATCGGAGTGATTCTCTTGAAGTAAACTTTTTTCGACAATATTTACAATTTTGCGTTGGACCAGAATGGTGTCCTCTTTCATGAAGGGTTAAACCCCATTTTGTAGTGTATGATTTGTAACACAAAAGGCATTTAAAAACAGGATGATTTTGGGGAAACGTCATAATGAAAAACTCTGATGAACTTTAAGGATAAATTATTTATACACAGTTGCCATTTACATAAATTCAAGTATATTTTTTGTCTCCTGTGTTATTTAGCTGCTTTCAATATGTGCTCACGTAATTACATTTTATTTGGTACTAATGTCAATTTGTTTTTAAATATACACGATTTGTTTTGGGTTGGTATAATTAGTAAAAAAATATGTTGTTATTGTGTGTCTGTCTCACCTGTTGCACCTTAAAATAACTATTTTACTGGCACATTCCTACATTTTGTTGAGCAGGTGTAGTGTATGCTACAACTTCACATTCTGCTTTGTGTATTCTAGTAAAATTCATATAACATATTGAGTATAGAAACTTGTGGACAACGTATGTATGCTATGATAATAAAGATATATATCAAGTATTGATATACATGATAATGCAAGAATTCAATTACATATTATGTATGCATAATGCATTGGGCTGTTTGGTTCATATTCATAAATATTTACACGATTTATTAAGTAACTAAAAGTAAATTTTTGATATTATTCTCATGCATGACCATTATATACAAAATAAAAAGTTGCCAAGAAAATCGTATTTCAACTAGATGATTCTCAAAAAAACTCTTCAATTTTTCCATAAATTTTAGTATAAAAATTTAAAGTCTTGAAATCTACTCCAACTGTTTCACTTTATCACGAAGTGTACGATCTGGAACTCCAAATTTCTGTCCAGCATTACGAAAACTCATTCCCTCCTGAACCGCTTTAATGGCAAGCCTCATGTCGTCAATGGTGTACTGCTTGTTTTTCTTGGACCTACGTTTTCTACGGTGTACTGAAAAATCAACAATTGTAACATTTCATATTTGGTAGGTTTAAATAAATACTTTATAACAAAAATAAAAAAATAACAACTAACTTTTTTGGTGGTGTAATGCGCTTTCTCCTTCTGATGAACTTTCAGGTATTTCCCTATCTTCAATTTGAGTGTCACTTGACGACTCATCACTGATTGCTAATCTTTTAGATTGTATATGACGTCTAAATTCTTTGTCGCTTAATTTGTCATCCGATTCAATAATTTTCCCTTGGATTCTATTTATTTCCTTAGAATTCCCACGCTTTTGAAGATATTTGGTTGTTGGGCCAATCTTATACTTTTTTAGCTTCTCGTAAAACGTACGTGTGGGAATTTTATATTTCCGAGCAGCCTTAAGGGCACTCATTTTTCCATTCTCTACTTCTGCTATGGCAGCTTCCAGTTGGTTTTTGGTATAATTCATGTAACGTTTTCGTTCCAACAACTTATTTTTTTCTGCCTTAATCTCGGTTTTTTCTGCATGTTTAGTTGGAAGGACAATACCATGTTGGTCCACTATTTGGTACATGGTACGTGATGGAATATTAAAGTTGCGAGCAGCCCTATGACGTTTCATTCCATTTCGAATTGCCTCAAGAGCAGAATTCAAATCGGTTTTTGTGTACAGCTTGTACCTTGGACGCTTCAAATTACGATATTTTTGCAAGTACTTTTGAGCTACTAAAGCAAGTCTAACATTTGATTCTGTATTGGTCGATGTCGTTTTGGTGACATTTTCTTGTCCATTCAAGGTCGGTTCATGGGAATCACTGTCTGACTTTTCGTTTTCATCACTGATTACAATTAGACTTTCTTCAGAAGTAGTACTTTTTGTCTCTATATCATCTATTTCAGATTCTATGATTGGTGATGATGGTGTAGCCATGGAAACCACGTTTTCAATCACAAGAGAGCTTGTTCTTTGCAGAACCGCTTCAGTTTCATCAGTAGGTACACTATGAGGAAATGGGTACTCTAGTTTGGCTTCGATGGGGACCTCCTCAAGCGGGTCAATAATTTCTCTGAAATTCATAATTTGTTAATGGTAATTTAAACTAGAAAAAAATTAAGAAAAGCTTTATCATATCATTTTGTAAAAAATATACAAAAAAATGCATATGCTTACATTGGATGAGCTGCAAGTTCGGTAACTTCAATTTCCGTATTACTGTTGACCTCACCATGACAATCAATGAAAACCGTTGATTTATCATCACCGTCTCCGTCACGAACATATTCATCCATTGAGTTATTTTCACCTCGAATTCTTACAGGGCTCCATATAATTCTTGGAACTGATTCTTTTAGGATGGCGTTTTTAATCATTTGGTCGTTGCGGTCAAGTTGTACACGAGGTTGTGAGGTTACCAATTTATTGTTAGCTGAAAAAAAAGAAAACGTTCGACCAATTCTTTTCATAACTAAAAAGAACTCTAACATTTAATCAAGAATATGGCTAAAATTATATACCTGCTCTCATAATGTTTTCCCGGAACGTTGTGTATGCATTTCGGATATCTGAGACATCACGTGGACCATTGTCTAGTTCTTTTGTGAAAACTTTATTTACGATTTTCCATCTGGAAGGAATTTTGTTGGCTAAAGTCATTGTATCAAGAAGTCTGGTCAATTTCCAATTTAACTTAACCTCTAAACCTTGTATGTAGTTGTAAATTTCACAAAATTCTTCAACTATTATCAGGCAATTATCACAGCACAGGTATTTTGAAGTCTGCTTTCCCAATTGATCATATTCTGAACCAGCTAATAATAATCTTTGTAAAAACTTAATAAACTTTTCAAATGTTGTCACACTCTCACGTTTGTTTTCAGAACAGTTAAAAATATTTTTGCAGCAAAATATGCAAACATGAATTTTTTGTGAAAAAGCCATTTCTATGCCACAAAATAAACGCAAAATCAGAAAGTGTGAAGCTATCAGATTGACAATTGGCTTTGTTGACACAAGAAACACAGAGATAATTAGAAATAATATGTCAAGCTCTGAACAAATTCAACCAAGTTAACTTGTTTACTAAACTTAACAGCTGCTCCTTACACACATCGAACAGAAGTGACCAGTACATAAGCATGCACACTTTATGTTCATATAATGTATTTTACGTATTAATTAAAAACAACAGGCAACTACACGCTTGGTCTCATCAAGTAAATACACAACGTACACAACATACCAACACAAATACTAATGTGGTTATGTATCAATATATGTAAGTACATGAGCATGAAGTTGAGATTTTCGTTTTTCGTGATTATCCATGAGAACATTTCTGGATGAGGGCACATAAGCTTTATTTCTGCATTTTGGTAAACAAAAGAATAAATCTAGAAAAAGATTAAATGTGTAAAGTTACAGTAGTAGTAGCCACGGTTATTATTTTTTAGTATTTAAAAAATAAAGAAATCAAAAATAAGCCCTAGAATAAAGCTAAATTAAAAACTCAGAAACTCGATAATCAGTTTAATCTTTCCGGTTGGACCAACACAGAATGTGCCTCCAGCTAGCAGTTCTTGTACTTAAGCATCATGATACAAAAAACGTATTTCTTCCCATCCGTCATGCTTAACTCAGCAAAAAGTAACACTTTCCATATTCTGGTTAGTCTATCCATTCTAAACTCATAAAACCGGATAAATATGCATGCACTATTTGTGTTCTGGTTTTGGAAGATGGAATTGGTTAAAATGACGAGCAAGTCTAAACAAGCTCAAAAAAGTCGATTTTGACTAAATCCATTCATTTCACCCACAGAATTATTTTTTAGATTTATTGGGTAAACTATTTTTAAAGAATTGGCTTAATAGTAATGCTATATCTTCTGCATTGTCTATGATACGAATTGATTTTTTGAAATTAAATTAATCTTCAGGTCTTTTAAGAGTGGATTTAAAAATTGAGACAATGTTCACCCGAGCTTGTTGAATTCGAGAAAGAAACCATTCAGCACAACTGTCTAATACATGACTTATTTAAGGATTTATTTTAACTGGGTATTGGCATGACTTACTGAAATGTAAGCACAATGTATTATATTAATATATTAAGTAGCATGTGTGTACGTGAATATGTCAAATTATATTTTAAAGTTTGATTGGTTTTTTAAATTGGTTTTGAAAACTCTCCTAACACTTGACAGTTTTGGTAGTAGTTGGATTCATGTTGATTTACTTTTTAATGTTTCTTTCCCTGATCGATTCCAATTCCAACTCCATTAACAAGAACAATAGATTTAATCCACATCCTTTCTAGACTTACATCCTCAAGAATTTTGTTCTCGTCGCCAAGATAAGATACACAAGAAATTGCTACTACGACCTCCATAGTAGCAACAATCAAAAATTGAAATATTGATAATTTTACCTATTATTTATGACAAATAAATTTATCATCCTATGCTATTTTGTTTTACAAATTTCTTCATTCGCCCTGATGAAGAGTGTAGTGGACACTTGAAATCTTGGCAGTTAATAAATGACTTTCCACTTTACAATCTCGAGTAAATTTTCGTTTCTTTCCCAGTTAAAAAAAACTTTTACCACCAAAATTCATATCAAACAAAATGTATTGATTTCTAAGACAATTCGACGATAGTTTTGATGGCTAATCTTTACGTAAATAATTTAATATTTTTAAATATGTATAATATGAGCTTGCCGTTCAGAAAATATTTTTGAAGTGTTTCGTTTTTCCGTATTAGCACCTATATAAGATGAAGCCATGATAATACCTATTATTATCTCTAAAGATCTGTAACCTATAGCTCTGCGTATACAAATAAATGTTAACATTTTTATACGATCTTGCAACAAATTTAAAAGGCGATTTGTCTAAACTACAAAAGAACTATTTACTTACGATATTACCTTGGACGATTTAAGTCAAAGATTCGGGATTCTAAACGTTAATATACGCTTTAAAAGGTATAAAGTATTAGTAAATGACAGAGCAATTATGTTGATTACAAAATAATCATGCAGTGCGCCAAAGAATCATAAAAAACCATCATTTGAAACAAAAAATATTTAGAACCGTACCCAATTCATTGTATTCTTGTATTCATTGTATGTATTTTCAGAATTCAAGTACCACATGTGGCTGCAAGGCGAAACTTCTACTAAGTCAAATGAATCGTGCTCTGATGCTGCAATATAAACCAACTTCTCTGGAAATGTAAGGCAACAAGCAAGCACCACAACATTGTTTAATCGTTAGGTAGTCGTATTAAATTATTTTAGGTAATAATTGACCGAATAATTGAATACCTCATACCCAGTTATATCCAGGTGGAAGTCAGCTGGTGCTAAATATCCATTCCATTGTGAAACAAAATTTATTTTTTGTCTTAGGGAACATGAATATGATAAGGAACATGCATTTTTCAACAACACAGATGGGATAATCTAAGCTAGACCAGGTACTTTTTTGCTTCACGCATTCATTTCAACTCGAAACATGTACAAGCGTAAAAATTCTCAATTCACTCATCCATATCGCCAAGTTATAATGAAGCTATATTGTTTCATTCGCTTCAAATGAATTTATTTTGAATATGCATAAACGTCAATCATACCTTATCATGTTTTGTTAAAAAAATCCATAACTTTCATAAAAAATTATGGTCAAATCTACATGCTCTTTGTTACGTACAGCCCTTGAAACAAATGGTAGTGCATTTATTTAACAGAATGTTATATACAGAAACATTACTAAATAGTAAGATAATTTTTTAAAATATTCATGTTTATAACTCTAAAGATTAGTTAAAATAAAATTACGGTTTTAAAATATACACAATATTATTTGCTACCTAATAAATACCCAAATTTGACATATTTCATACAAATGTATATACTTTATTTCACTATCTAACAATATAAATCTAACGAAAAACTATACCGTAAGTTACAGCTAAATACTAGATAAATTGTACACATTTCACATATACGCATGCATAAACAAATAGTAAATCAGTATGCAAAACTTAATACTACTGCAATTCAAACTGGATTTACAAAGTGTTTTTAAGATAGTATGAACTTAGTCTAATGGATTAAAATCATATGCATGTTGGCAATTTTAAATGCCGAATGATTCTTACATTACTGTATATTAGTTCAGGCACGCTCGCAGTCATTTTATAATATGATGTGATCGCTTCAGACTTAAATCTCTTCGTTCTAACTTAATTTAATAATCGTATTAACCACTTTACTGCTCCGTTGCTCATCTTTTGCGCAATCCAATATTGTTTTATGACAGTAGTTTCGAATGGTGAACCTAACACTAGCGTGTTTATGAAGTAATTCCAAAATTTGACAAATGTCATTTTCGTCAGAGTCGTCGGGATCTTTTGTTTTGAGGTCTTTTAGTGCACACCTTATTGCACTATCTTCGCTACAATTTCTCATTTTAAAAAGCTGCCCATGACCTTCTGATATTAAAAACCTTACCAATTCCAAATACGCGTCAGCCTTGAGGTATTTTGGTGCGAGGTGCGCGATATTTGACCCACTACATCTATCAGTATCCCATGCATTAGCACCATTTCTTAATAAAAACTTGATCAGTTCAACATGAACATTCGCCACTTCCACTAATATATTTTTAAGTATGGTTTTTTGTGAATTTCGGCGAAAATTTGTTAAGAGAAGCTCAAAAATTTCTTCTCTTGATTTAACCTCAGTTTCTGTAAGGTCTACTGTATATGATACACAATACCTGAATAGACTAGAGGAGTCCATTTCAGTGAGTAAATTTTTAAATTGTAATACATTTAGCATATAATCGACTACCTCCAAATTTCCCCTGTTAATTGCCACATGGAGGGGCGTAATTTCGAATTTTTTCTTAAGCGACAACGTGTTGACTTTAGTGTTTGTAGTGCTTTCAAAATAGTCCACCACTTGCTTAATGGTGTTTAGATTTGATCGAGCGAAAGCTATAAAAACTAAATGTTCATCACAAAACCATTCAGCCTTTGTTTCGAATAACACTTTTAATAACAAACACAAGTCCACACGTATGCAAGCATATATGAATGGTTTCACCTGATCATCGTTCACTACTTGTAAAAATACTGACGGGTCTTTAAAAAATGTGTTATAAAAATACATGAGCACGGGATACTTAAATTTAAAACAGCTCAGATTTTGCCTGATGCCATTACTATTCAAAATATTATACCAAATTGGTATCTCTATCGGACTACTTTCTACCGTAAAGCAACGGCTGTAAAGTTTTCCGTATTCTGTGCCACTACCAAAAATATTAAAGGCAAGTGCTCGACCAACGAAAGCACAACTTTCCCATTCTAATTTAAACCTGTACTTTAAAATCTCAGACTGCTGAATACATTTCTCTAGTAAAAGTCCCCGTTCAACAAAATGTTTTAAATCAATTCTGAGCACATTAAACCATAAGCATACACATTGTTTTCCATACATTTTGTTAGCTGTATCAAAATGGGCAAATATATCATTTTTGTTGGCCAGGTCAGGAAACATTGTTATTAGTGCAACTATTGCTAAGGACAAAAGAATAGTTTTTCGATTTTCAGTTGGACACTGTGTCATTTCTTCGCAATGATACAGTATATCAAGGTACTTGTTCTGAAGCAACTGGCACATAATTTCTAAAGTCAAATAGCGGTAAGAAACTAGATCGGATATATGATTCGAAATAAGGAGCTCGTACTCCTTTGATGAAAAGTTAGCAGAATCTATCATTATTGTCAACTTTGGAAGCTTTAGCATTATCTCATTTTGGAATAATGGTGTGATGTCATTCCAACTAATCACATCTTTGAAAGAAGGTACATTTTGAGGTATGTGATACTCCATTCCTTGGGTTGCAACGTATATAACTTTATGGTATATTGATAAAAATTGTGAATGTTTTTCGAAGATATCCTTATTTGTTCCCACATTTACAACTAAAACATCTAATTTATTACAGACAGATGTCAATACTGACGCATCATTTTTTAAACTAGAATATATAACCATTTGTTTTCCTAAGCAGTCCTGCAATCGGCTAATTAGTAATTTAGGGTTTTTGGTAAGATAGACAAAAGATTGACTTTTGTCGTCAAATATCGTGTTCATGTCACTCGGAATTTTTCGAAACTTGTACGTTGACGGGGAACAAATTGATCTTAGCTCTTGGCGAAATGAGAAAAACTCGACCAAACAGTTATTTTTAAGAAGCTTGCAACACAATTCAGAATTCTTTAGTTCTGATAAGTAAATTTGTTTCTGAAGTTCGTTTTCAGTTTGAAATTGCTTTTCATTATATGTGTAACTTCCAAGCTTGCTTTTTTGCCCAGATTCAGTGAATGAAGTCTTAATGTAGTCATCATGAAACGACTCCAATAAAACTCGAAGTGAGTCATCCCATGAACATGAAACACTTTTGGGATCTTGCTCACTGTTACAATCTGGATTTAAAAACTCTACTTTTGTCTGGGATTTGTTTACCATACACGAAAATAATTTCGGGAACATGATCGATTTGATAAATGAAAATGAAAGTTGAGAGTTTATCATTATTGCTGTGAGACAATACCCGGCTGTCAACGTACTAATGGGATGTTTCGAGTTATCAATTGCTGCAATTGTATCATGTGTAATGCGTGATAAGCAATCACTATTCAGGAACCCATCAATAATCGGACAGTAGCCTAAATTGTTTTTGATAAGCAAGTTTCCTCCGGCCCTTATCAGGCATAATTGAATACTGTTAGCATCACGAGAATTTATTTTCGTAGCATAATGCATTGCTGTATCTCCATTGATATCTTGTTTGTCAATATCGATTACTTCTAATCTGAGAATTCGATCTACTATTACAAAATTACCAGACAGAACCGCTGCATGAAGTAGTGTCTTACCATATACGTCGTTTGTGATTGGATTAATATTGAAATTGATCAGCGAGTTTAAAGTCTCTAGACTTCGACCAAATCGAACAGCTAAAAATAGCAAATTTTCTCCTCTTAAATTTTTTCGATTCAAATCAGCACCAACTGCTTTGAACATACATAGTAAACTTTTATCAATATCCATTTTTTGAATTGGCAAATGAAGTGGAGTGTCACCTAGCGAATCTGGAGTATCAAAATGACAAAACTTATTATACTTCACTAACTGAAACAGTTTCTTAAAATCTCTAAGATTAAGCGTTTCGGAAAACTTGTCACACAATAAGGCCTGGTGAAGGACAGAATTACTTGAATACGTCAAATGATTAACATCCGCACCTTCATTAATTAAACATTCGAGTAGATCGATATGAGAATGGGGCTGTAAAAGTGCAGTTCTTTTGTTTTTGCTAATTATGTCGCCGTTTAAAAGATTCCTGTCATCATAAATCAATAGTTTCATTATTTCTATTCTATTTCTTCTAACCTCTGCATTTCTGAGACTTATTGAGCCGATTACACAAGAATGTAATAAATGCATTTCTTTAATTTTACCTGCAGAGAACGCTCGGAGAAACTCGAAATTATCATAAATTCCATAATGTACTGATATGTTAATGGGTGTTAAGGAAACTTCAGTGTCTGAGTTATGTCTAACGTCAAACCCTAAATTCTGTAATGTTGTCCAATAAATCTTAAAGGAATCCCTAGTTACCAACTTCGCTGCCATGCGGATTGGATTAAATTCATGCAATGAAAACCTACTTGGTAAAACGTTTACTCTGCCTGAGAATAGAAAAATGCACAATTCAAAAATGTATCGAAAATCAGAATATATACAAGCGGATAGAATGTTTAAACATTTTTCCGAGTCTATTTCCCATACAAAGGTGGAAACATTCTGCTTATGTTTCTCTTGAAATGGACTTTCTTGAATGAAATAATTTAAGAAATATAGTATTCTCGCATGTTTGAATGAATGAAACTCTAACAATTCCTCTTCAGGCGTATTTGCTAAAAGAGCATCCGTAATTTCATGAACCAATAACAAGTCATTAACAAAAAAATGCAAGGCGTCATGAAGTTGTGACGAATCTGTTAGTTGTCTAAATATATAACTCGCAAATATAAATTCTGGAAATGTTTGATTGATAAACTCTTTGTTTCTCAAAAACAACTCTGATCTAATTAAACAATGCTCTGAAATTTTTCCTATCTCATTAAATTCTTGTTTGCACGCTAAACGCGACGGAAAAAGGGTACGTTTAGCAAGAAGTTCCATTTTGTTTTCTATGAGGATTTTCTCAGCTATCTCCCATGTAATATTACTAGTTTCCTGATTGATGGAATTTGTTTTCGATTTAAGGAGCCTTTTGTATGTCAAAAATATTATTTTGTGCTGATGCCGAATCGAAAATCTAAAACTTGTTGTTGGTTCTTGTAGTTTCCCGAAATCCTCTATGATGGTTTGGCCAAGTGCGTAGCAGTGCAAAGGAAAACATAGTGCATCTCTCATTTGAAGCCTTTCGACTAGTTCTAAACATTCTTTTGCACAACTGGAAGCTTCAGCCTTGCTGATCTTCTGTCCAAGTAATACACTAGTCAAAAATTGACTCTGCATGTTGCAAGACAGAGGCTTGACTGAAATAGAATGAGTGCCAAATACGGACTCTATCATAGGTTGCAAATATGAAGTTGTTACTATTGCTCGAACTCTTTTAAAACAACCTTTAAAGCTTTCTAAAATACGTTTTGCTACTCCCATTTCATCAGGTTCCAACCTATCAATGTCATCAATGCAAAAGTAAACATTTGTTGTTTTACATTGCAGCTTTTGTCTAAGGAAAATTTGACCTAACTTGTCTTGAGATAACCACTTAGCTATGAAAGGATAAATGTCTACAACCAAATTCACCGCTTGTCTCTTATTTAGCGTTTGAATCACGTCTTTAAAAGTAAACAAGGCAACTAAAGTATCTCGTTTTAAAGTAAGCTGTTTTGCGATACTCTTCAAAACTTCAGTTTTACCCATACCAGGTGGCGCAGAAATACAAACTGAAGTTGAGTAATTGTATGAATCAAGCATGTCTACTAATTGCATTTCAGACATTTCTCTATCTTGGTAAACACAACCTTGAATGTTTTTAGTGAAATTGGAATTAAACTCTAGAGTGTACTCATTTTTGTCATATCTAAGCAAATATGTGTTCAGGCTGCTTGTTTTTAAAATGCTTTCAAAGTGAGAATTGTGCTCCAGTAATATATGCCTTACACCTGATTGATATGACAAGTTTCTTATATTACCTGATAATTCAGTATCCATCGAGTTAATATCACTAGACAGCTGATAGTTTTGGACTCCACTAAACACGAAGAGGCAGTTGGTGTCTCTCAGAAACCTCTCCTTTGGAACCTGTACCGTTGTGTGCAGAAATGGAATTTCCTGGTAAAATCCAGGGTCCCGTGTTGAAACTGGTTCCTTTGCAATAGTGAAGTTTGGGCCGCTGCTGATTATTTCATTCATAGTAGTCAGATCAATTGCCTTCCAAACAATTTCAGATTGCTGTGTGCTCATATTCCTACATAAGCTATTTAATGTTGTCTGTTTTCCCTGGAAGTTGATTCGTGTGTTTACTGCCTCGTCAAATGCATAACCGAACATCTCTTTTGATAGTTTAGTTTCGGAACGAATTCTAATCCTGCACGCCCTGAACAGAGCGGTGTGTCCATTTTTGAAGTATTCCCTCATAAGTATTTCGAAACATTTACTTTGGCAGGTTTCAAAAAGGGCCAGTAGAAGCACTTCATATGAATTTGTCCTTGACCTGATCGTTTCATAAAATTTGTAATTTTGTTCATGCCTGGTCAGGTTGGAATTGGTCTGAAAATAAATCATAATATTCATTATGTATTAGCCACTACAAATACTTAAACCATTGATATTTTTAAAAAAAACTTACAATAGCACTTTTGTCACACTCCGATAATATATTGTTTGGTGAAAAATGGGAAAGAAACTTTGGAGTGCAATTTGTATCGGCAACTAAAACTGGCAAGTTTTTTCTAATAACAGCTTCCATCCAGTCCTGCATGTTGATTTAGTATCAAAATTTTGTTTAATAATGTCAAAAATATATTTATCAAACCAAAGGATACTCTATTTTTTTAGTGCACTCAAGTAGTTCTTCTGACAGTTTATAGAAGTCAACTTTTAAACGAACACAAGCTTGTCAAAGACTTTATATATGTTGCTGGAAAATTTAATGCCAGCGACGCTTGAACATTGATCTAGTTGAATAGTCGGGTCACTGTGTTATACATTTGGTTTACCGCCTTTGTTGACAAACCTGATTTGGCAAGTGATTAGCAATACCAAACACTGATTATCAATTTAGTGCGTCATTTTTTTGATTAAAGGATGTATGGCGAACAAATATAATGACATATTGATCCAAAGGCTTTGACCAAATTTTCGTGGACAAATAACATGTTGGGCGAGTATGTTTTTAGTCGACATTTTTACAAGGCAAAATATATTTCAAAGCATTACGTATTTCAATTCCTATAAACACAATGATACAAAATTGAGCATCCTACTATTTTAGTTTTCTAAAAACTTGAAAGAGTGACTGATGTGGGATCAAAGAAAATCGCACGACATTTTTTTCCCAATTTTGGACAATTTAACTGTGATAAGCCCGAAATAATTTTCATTGGGCTCAAATCGTTTGGTTCGTTTTTTCGTGGTATTTGGCATTTTATTCGTGCGCCTTGTTGTCAAATCCTGATGTTGACTTATAAATAAATGTGTGTATGTCATCTGTTTGTATTAACCTAAATTGCCGATTTTTTTATATTTTGGTCTTTTGGGAGCAATAAATCCGTTTGTACTTCATTTGTTATATATGTGATAACATTGACTTAATCGAAATATCTGTATTTGTTGTAGTCATATGCGTCATATAACATACCACTAAATTCATAAACATACTAAAATATTGATGTTTATTTAAATAAGGAGTTATTAGTGAACAAATTGATCTGCCATTCGTTTTGAATTGACCTAGTAACATTGTTGTCTAATTCACATCATATTTGTTATTTGGCAAGAAGGGAGGTTTTTCGCAGCACAAATAGTGTTGTATCAAATGGAACCCAAACTTCAGGGTTATTTTTTTGTCATTTACCTCTTTTATTCTCATCTGGTATTGATATATATTTTTCCTTTTTACTAACCCCAATAACTTTACAGATTATGATAGCGAAAATAAAACAAACTAAATTCAGTAATTGAATCATGTTAACAAAATGTAACAGTGAACGCTAGTAGTAGGACAATATAATACAGAAGTTTAACGTACGTCCAACTTTGCTCAATAATGAGTGCGTCCAGTGTTTGTGTTCAACATTTGTTGTTTACACTCATGGCCAGATAAAAAAATCTGTGTGCAAGAATCAAAAATAAGCTTTTTATGGATGTTGTTCACCTATTCGTGTTTACTTGCTAAAATTTGTCAGTTTTATAAGGTCAAGTAAATGAAAGCCCGTTTGTTTAATATTTTGTCATGACACAAATCAAGGCAGTGACAAAAATATAAATCTTCCATAAACATATTACAGCTCTCTTATTGCTCAATTTACTATGTCGTCAAAAAGTATGCCGTTGGCGAATATCCATTAGCGTGGAATACACCCAACCCAATTACATAACTTCAGAAAAGACAATTAACCCGTTAGGTACAATAATAAACTTTAATTCCTCCACATTTTTCACTTCAAAATTTCATGTACCACATTTGCACAATATTTCATTATTACATTAAAATTTATTACATGAAGACGATTTATTAAATTTTTATAAATGCACCCTTTAACGGAACTGTATGTCACGACAATCAAGAAAAACAGAGTTTTCAAAGATTGGTTTACTGTAAGAGAAGGTGAAAGTTCTAATTTAAGACGACTTAAAATAATTGATAAACCT
>JAQFZG010001652.1:0-19913 GCA_034695465.1 Entomobrya nicoleti
ACTTTTACAGAATTCCTTGTTTACTTTTTTCCATAAGAGCCTATGTATTGAACGGCTGAACAGCTGTTTTTATTGAACAAAGTAAACAAGGAATTCTGTAAAACAGTTCATGACTATTTGTGTCAGCGACAGTATATATCTATCACCAATCCGCAAAAATGTGAACTACCAACGCATTCATTTCCACGTCAGCTTTACTCAACTCAAAAGAAAATTTTGCTTGCTTTTTGAGTGGGTTTGTGTATGTATTATCTTCATTGTCACGCTGGGCTGATTGCATGGGGTTGAAATTATGGTCAAGTAGTCACTTTGAATGTTGGCATACTTATAGTATGATTTTTTTGATTTATATCAAGTTGACGAATTACCTGGTAGGGTTCGTAGCAATCATAGTTGATTTATATTAGAGACATGATTTCCCACGAAGAAAAAAATTGGATGCGAGTGTGATGCATTTAAATAAAGTCTAAATAAAGCTGATACTGAAATAATTCATGAGTACATCATGACGTCTTGTAAATGAACTGATCGCACAATAAAAATTAGATTCGTTACCTTTTTAAGTAGTGAAAGTCTAATCAAAAGTTTGTAATACTGAATTATAAACATGTTATTTGAAACACTTCCAATTGAAATTAAAGCAATCATTTTACTCAATCGTAAACAAGTTTGTCTACAGAAGTGTGGTTTCAAATAATGAAATCAAGTTAGCCGTTATGAATGCATGAAATATCAAAGTGTATATGTGCAGATATAGTAAACCGAGTTAAAATATGCTATGAATTATTCATAAGATGCCTAACTACAGCAACACTTGTCCAGTTTCTTCAAATGTTTCCTGTTTGTAGTACATTTTACTTCTAGCTGCAATTTTGCATGCAGTCTACAATCTACATTGGTGTTTTAAACCAAACCAGAGTTTTATGATTGTGTAGCAATGGAATAAAAAGCCCGATTTGGTAATAGTTCTTTAACACTATTTTTACAACGATACTTTTATCTTTATTTTTATCTAAAAATATTTGGTTTTACTAATCATCAGAGAAATTGAACAATGTTAGCAGGTGTATGAAAATGGTTTGAGATGGTATTTTGTGGTTTATCACTCCAGAAATTTCATACGAATGATTTTCGTGGTTTTATCCATGAAGGGTCGTGAATATAAAAGTGCTGCCATCATTTAATAGTGATGAATATCATTTATTTAGGACTAGGAGAAATGATAACCAGAACTTTATTTTTACTGATGGGACATGGGATTAAGTGTATTGTCAGCCATTTGAGTCTTAGGCTTAGTTCTTATAAAAATGTTGTATGCAAAATGGCTACAGTATTTTTGGATTAAAAAACTATCAAAAAACTATTTTCGTATGCCAATTATTCTCATATTCTGAATGAGAACATAGTATTAGTCACTATGGAATGTTGGGAGCACTTTTATGTTCTCAATGATTCGTAGTTTTAACTTTAACTTAATCTTGAATGTAAGCCTAAATATCTTTTGAAAACTTTTCCCATAAAATGTTTTAATTGTATGTAGAGATTACGTTGGTTATACTCTTACTGAAAGACAATTGACAATTAGCAATTACAATTAGTTTCATTTTGGAAACACTCGATTCTTGAGCGCGAATTCTTCCTTATTCTAGCACTTAAATTTTGACAACCTTATTTATTTTAGTTAATACAATGTTATATGCCACTGTGTGAACAACCAAATTATTCGTTTTTTCATACATACAATATAATATTTATTAACCTAGTGAACGATGGCTTGATGTGTTAGTTATAAACTACATATATATGTATAAATGAATAAATTTCGAATTCGATCCAACTACCTAAAACTTAACATTAAAACTTAATCATGGTAACCTTTAAATATTAAATGATCCAGGAAATTGAAAAAATATTAAACTTTGTTTGTGTAATTTTTGTTGGTAATCCTAAATACAATCGACTTAGAATATAGATTTCTATTACGTTGGAGATTTTTAGTAAAATTTCGCTAGGTAAACTTTTACTAATGATAGTACACAAGCTAATTATTATAAAATAATCGTCAGCCCAGTTCATTACCCAATCAAATATTCACATAAATATATACAAATTTTCCAACTAAAACACAAACTACATAAAGTTCATTACACAAATACACACACGCATTCTTTGCAAATCTTGATTGACTGATTAACGATGATTTGCTAACATGTCAACGTTTTTGGAAATAAAATTGCACATATTTTTTTGAAATTTGTATATTTATCTTGTTACTATTAACCATAATGTTTTAGGAGACATTTCCAGCTTCACATTTAGGAAATGCCATTTTTGGCGAGCTCAAAACGTATTCCATCTCCGAGACAGACACATAAGGGATTTGCAACATGTAGCGTTCTATTTTATCTTTGTCTTGCTCTAGCATCTGCACAAATAAAAATAATAAAATCACAAAAAAATATTTAATGGTCTCGAAAAATAATTTAGTCTAAATGGATTTTTAATGCAAAATAATATTTTTTGTCTACCCGGAAATTCGTAAGCTTCAAGGACGTCAAGCTCTCCATTTTACAAAATCCATCCTCAAACGACTTCACCGACAAATAAAACTTATTTGCCCAATGCTGGAATGTTATGTTCAAACATTTCAAACCTAGTATAAAAATGATAAGAACTATAGATTTCAAAACTACACAAATAAGTCAACCGGAATTCATACCATGCAATTAGACTTACTTTGCAATTTACTGATATTATCCCGAAAAACGTAATTGCATCGAACTATTTCCCTGATTTTTTCCGCGTTTCGTTTTGATCCAATTAAAAGTTTCACATCCTCCAGCATTTTCCATTCGGAACTCATTCCCTTCAATAAATGTTCCAGAACACTTGATCCATCCACAGACAACTCGACCTTGACCACATTACAAAACTGCTTGTTGCAAACTTTTTTAATGTTTCGAATGCAAAGGTATCCTGCTAGTTTGAGTTCTTTGACTTGATAAGTATTCGTATAAGCTAGATGCTTTTTCTTCAAAATTCTACAGAAGAAATCTACATGCTTGTTTTTCAAGTCTTCTGGTTCTTCACTATTCTCAAGAATGGATAATATTTTTAGATTTGGTGCATTCCTCAGCAATGTTTTATGGTTGACCCAAAAGCAACGACTGCTTTTAATAATTAGCGTTTTTAATTTGGGAAGTAGAGGGATCCTCAAATTTTTAGTTCGATCAATCAACATTCCAGGTTTTGAATAGTTGCCAATTTCCAAATGTTCCAAGTTTCCTGCGCAGTTTTTCAGAAATTTATAAATAGACGCTAACGAATTTTCAAATGGAAGTAAATTATCCAGATGAAATGTTGTCAATGGACTTTGGAGAAAGCTGAGCATTGGAGCAAATAGACGGTTGTAACAAAGATGTACATTTACATGGAATTCTAAATGCTTCAAGTTTTTCCATCGATTGCTTGGATGATGCAAGAGATATAATAGTAATTTTTCACAATCAACTGGTTTCTCAAGTTTTTCGATAACAAGTTTTTGTATTGGAGCCTCCCTCAAAATATGGCCCAATATTCCAAAGTCCAGGTAATGTTTGGGAAGATATCGTTTCAACTGTCTTGCTGAGCTGTCTTGTTGGAAGTTTTGTGGAATTTCATTGTCGATTTCAATAAACTTGGATAAAGTTGCGAATTGCTCAATAGAATTAATCGAGTTTGATGTCCTTTTAATATCTCTGTGAATAGCTTTCAGGGAATTAATGTAGTTCGAAAGTTGGCTGGTTAACTCCTTGTCGAGTTGTCCATCGCATTCAATATTCCCACTGGCTGGTTGAATATCTTCAATGGATAGAATAAGGGAACGGAGTTTATCACAATTAAATTCCCAGTGGGAAACCTGGTTGAAATCTTGTTCCCACTTGAATGAGTTCAGGAGGCAGGAAAATGTTTGGATTCCAGTTAGATGTAAGGTTTCAAGATTGGGACACCATGAGTGCAGTATATCCCAAATGAACTTGGTTTGATGACCACAGTAAAGAGTGGAGACAAAGTGGAGGATTTTGATTTTGTGTCCTTCAATAGCTAAGAAACGAATAAGTTGGAGATCGTTGACTTGTTCGCATGTTCCAATTATTTTGATATTTTCAAATGGCTTTGTATTTGGATATGGACAATTGAAGTAACGGCTGTTCTCATTTTGGGGATCCCATGTCCATCCAAGTCCATCTGGATATGGGGAAAGTAGCCTTGTAATTGGAATTTCTGTGGTTTTTCTTAAAATTCTGCATATTTCATAGTCCCAATCTTTGCATACTAGACGCAAAGCTGAAAAACTTTTCTTGTCTTGATCAAATTGACAAAACTTGAGGATATTTTCCAGTATTAGGTCATTGAACAGTGGATGAACTTCAATGTTGTTCTTATTTTCTGGTAAAACCGGGTTTGTTCCAGAAATTAACAGGTTTGGTTGAGTTATTTCTTGATACGTGTTTAGTTCCATATTTATGGAGGGCTAAACTGGTAAATCGAGAAATACTAATTTAATTTACTAATTGGTGTAACTATTATACAAATTTGATTTGGATGGACAGATATTGAGTTTTTTATTGATTAATCTTGTCACTTAAACGGGCTTAATATAAACGTTTATTATTCAATTAAAAGTTTACTGAATTTTGAAGTTGCACACTGGCAAAAAATTAATTCAACATAGTCAAGTATCACAGACCATATGGTCTAATGATAAGATTAAGTTTCATTCTACTTAAGATCAATTCCAACAGAAGTCTACGCAAAAACTTACATATTTAAACCATAATATTATTACCCAGTTTCGCTGTTTTAACATCTATTTATTCTAGACGACCAACAGAAAACACGAACCAAATAGATAAAAAATATTAACTCCGATATTTTTTAACGTTTTGTTGTGTAATTGTCGTATGTTATCTTCAAAGCTTTCAAAGTGCACTATAGTGAATGCATTTAAGTGTTAAACTTAAGATGTGTATGTATGTAAACGTAAAAGTTTATATACTTTAATCCCTACTTTCTACATTCAAGACCAGTATTGCATGTTAAGTAAAATAACATACTTAAGTGTTGTGTACATACATACATATATAGCATACGACATTATAGTAGAGTTTAAAGCAGTGCTCAGTGCTGTACTTGGACAACGAAATGCTGGGATGAGGTTTCAAAGAAAAAAACACAATGATATGTATATGTATCGTTTATTGTTCATATTGCAACCTGTTGTTTCTTCAAAGTTTTGTGAAGGCAAAAATACGAGTCGTTGTACCTAAGCGTAGAATAGTCAATGCTTGGTGGTACTATTTTCTCTCTAGCTTAAGGCTTCACATCTCGACATTATATCGAGGTGAGATATACTTTAAATTGTGCGTTGACATGATAAGGGAAATATAAATAGGGTGGTTGTTATTCAAACTAGCGTTTTTATTCATAAACTTGGTCGACAATATTTTCATATAGCAATTTGTTGAGTGTAGAATTTTCTGGAAAACCGAGGTCACTATATGGCAGAGCTACGTATCAGAAAGCTATGTACATAGTACGGACGATGCGCATTCTTCCTTTCAGCTTAAAGTTAACGTGCATTTATTTTTTGGAGTTCTTTTTACATTTCTGTCTTACTAAAGCACTGATATGAGTACTTACGTGTACTAAAAAAATTGAGCAATGCATTCACCGTCGAAAGATCATACGTGTATTTTTACTTTAAGCTAAGCTTTCTCAAACTTCCAATATAGCATTGTTCATTATATTGCAAAAAATATATATACATTTTTATTTTGTCTAAACTGCAAACAAAAGGCACATACATATGTATGTATGTTTCACATTGCGAAACCTGTTGGACACTGCTAAGAAGTTATATATATACAACACTGCATGTAACACAGTTGAAGACCAGATCGAGCCTTTCTGTTATAAGCTTTGTTACTCCCCTCTCGAGGAAACTAGCTATAATCTTCTTGATGAAAAGCGACTTTGAAGATTCTCTTTGAGTGAATATGCATCGAACAAGGTTAATGACCTGAGAATGTTATTTAGGTATATATGGTATATGTGTGCAACTGTGTGTTTGTATTGACTTGTAGGAAACTCGAAAATTATTGTTAATACAGGAATAAGGTAATAAATATTTATGTTTGCCTTGGACAAAATTTTTAAAACAATTTATAAAATTTTGACTGTAGAATATATTTTAATATATAAATTAACTTAAAACAAAACATTTTTATCCACATTTTGGCTAACTCAAATAAAATTTGTTACATTTTGTCTTCTTCAAAACGTTGCCCTCGCTTTCCTTTTTCGAATTTGCTTTATTTGCCATGTCTTAATTTTGTTAAAAAATTCCTCCGGTGAAAAATCTGGTGGCTTCGAAACTGAAACAAATGGAATGTGAGCAAGGTTTCGATGTATTTCTTCTTTCTTGTCGGGCGAAATCTAAAAACAAAAAAATGTCTAATATGAAACTGTAGTTATCAGTCATCCTTACGTTACTAATGTGTTCTAGATAATATTCAACTTACACACATATTATTTATTTTTAGACTAGCCAATTGCCGCAGCTTTGTAAATCCATTGGCAAAAGTGGAAGTCTCCAATTTTCCAAGTTCATAAGAATCAAATGTTATCTCGAAGAACTTCAAAGCTTTACAAGACATGAAAATAGCAATTAAATTTTAACGAAACAGTTCATTTCAATTTTCATTACAAACAAAAAAAATACATTTTCACTTACATTTCAACCTGTCAAAACATTTAGCAATTTCCTCATCTCTAGTATTTCCAGCAACCTTATTTTTCCTATTAAATTCCCCCTCAGAGGTCAGTATTAAACTGTTAAGTTTTTCCCATTCACCACCATTGTTGTACCCCAATATGAATCCCATAAGACTGTTTGTAATTAATTCCACTTTCATTAAATTTGGAAGTCCCTTACTCAGCAACGTAACATGTCTTTTTTCAAGAACAACATTTATTTTTAGTTCCTTAAGAGGATGATCCACAACAGAAGGATCGTCTAGATTCCCACACATATTTTTTAATGCCTTACTAGTCATTTGGGGAGTCATTCCATCAGGCAAATGTTCAATACAACATGTTTCTAAATTTGGAGCGTTTCTGAGTAGATCCAAGCCATTCACATGTAGCAAATCCATTCTTTTATTTGTAAACGATTTGAGTTTGGGTAAATGAGGAATTTGCAAAAAATTCATTAAATCTGAATCGCCGTGTTGATAAATTATATTCTCCAAAGCTACTTCAAAATTGGTAAGGGACTCTGCAGAGTTTTTAAGGATGTCGTGTAAATGTTTTGCTGCGTTTTTTCGCCACAAAATTTTATCGAGACGGAATGTTGATAACGAGCATTTGAACAGGCTGAGTGCCTTCAAGCAAAATCTCGACAAGCGAGCACTTTGGAACTCTAGATGTTCTAAAGATGATTGTAGTTTACTGGGTTGAGTTAGCAAAAAGATTACCAAATCCTGAGTCTGTCTTGCATTATCAAGTTTTTTAATAACTAGTTTTTGGACCGGCGCAGTTTTTAATATTTGGCCTAAAATACCCCAGTCAACTTCAATGTTTTGAATGTATGCTTTGAGTATATTTGAAAGAGTTTCTGGGTCACTAGATTCAATAAGCTGGTGAAACAAGTGACTCATTTCTGGACGGAAAGCAAGGTCCTTTTTTGGTAGCAAATCAATCAATTCTTTGAAGTCGGTCATGAGAGTCTTTAGAATGTTCATGTCCATATTTGAATTCCCTGGTAGTATTTCGTCAATAGTTACTTTGCAATCTTTGCGTGTATCATCGCTTTCCACAGAAATGGTAAGGTTCTTAAGCCGTCCGCAAATTATGGCACAATTCTCGGCACTCGCACTTCGAAACCTGTCTGACCTTCCTTCAAAAATGTAAATTAAGCTCGAAAAACACTGAATGCCGTCCAAATGTAATGTTTCCAAATTGGGGCACCATTTATTGAGAATCTTTGCCAAATAGTCGTTTTGATGAAAGCAAGTTAGGGGACAGATGAAATGGAGACTTTTCACTTGCTCGCCCATTACACTAAACCATCGATGAACATTTCTATCCTTAAAACTTTCACAAGTTGCAGTGAATTGGAAGTTTTCAAATTCTCTTGTCGTGGGAAATGGACAATTGTAATGATGCTCAAAGCCTGAGAAACGATCACATCGGTACTCCTCCCATCCAAGTCCATTTGGATAGGGTTCCAGAAGCCGAGGTATTTGAATTTCTGTTTCTTTGCGCAAAATCCTGCCACATTCAGCATCCCATATCTTACAAACTAATCTTAACGATGCAAAGAATGCTTTGTCTTCACTATTAAATTTGCAGAATTCAAGAATCGTTTTGACAATCAATGAATTTAAAAGCGGTTGCTGGTTTTTGGTTAGAGCAGAATTGTTAATTTCGCTTTCTTTCATCGTTGCTGTAGATTTCTTGCGTTTTTGATAGTCCATTTTTGATGGAATATATATGAAGCTATGCAGAAATAAATAAATTTATTTCGGTTAATTTTTTAATTTTTTTTCTAAGATTTAAGTTGGTGCTCTTCCAATAATTATTCCAAGATTAAAATTTATGATTTTATTTAACTTACCGATTATTGTCGTTCTAAAAATTTGAAAAAGTAATTAATAGTCAAATTACGAAAAATGTACAAAAATTAGTTAAAACTTTGGATAAGATAGACTGACACGCCCACACAAATAATTCAAATAAATATAATCTATATACATATAACTATACAAGCTTACACAGTATTTGTATTATACAAACGTAAATATTTTTTATGTCATGTGATTTTGTGAATAGTGGATTACTTCGTATATACCAAGCAAAGAAAATATGATATCATGCATACAAATGTAAGCTACATACGCTTCTGTAATGTTCTTGATTTGATTATATATATTGCACACACTGTTGTAGCACTTGAATGTATGCTGGAGGCATCAATATCAATTTATAGTATAGTTAAGTATCAGACGCTCTCAGCTCTTAAGTTGGGAATAGCAACAAAGGCGTTTCCATTTGTCGTGTATGAAACATTGAACACTCGAAGAATGTAAGCTCTAAAAACATTTTGGAAATATGAAAAATTTAAGTCTTTCTGCATAGCAACCTATAGTCCAAATCAAAGTCTTTTGTTCCGAAATTAAGGTCAATCTGACCTATCAAAACGTACGTTGTACCATGTTATTAGTGCAGAAGGCCACATTAATTAGTGCACTTCATATAGTATTTAAAAATACAGCTATTTTGTTACTTATGTACGCTCATGTTGGCTGCTTCAAGGTGAAATTTTGCCAAATGCAAACCTTAGTTTAGAAAAATTGAAACGTGGACTTAAAGTAAAAGTTTTATAGCAATGTATCTTTAAAAACTGTCATAGTTTTGTTTTGATTTAATATATTTAGCAATACTTAAAAAAGTTATTTCGGTCCGAAAGCAAATATTTGCTTTATCAGTTAAGTCTCTAAAAGTAAAACAATACGTTATCCATGATTACATTTATCTTGGTACTCCTATTTCGCAAATAATATCAGCAAAGAGTTGGCAATCATTATAATTATTAAATAAATAATAAATTATAACTTATATTATTACACAAAAAATACACAATTTTTAGATTCACGATTTTGAAATGAACCTGACAAAGTTGTGATTCGTAATAACGTTCACTGCTTATTTAGTTGGCGTATACATCGATGAACTACCAGATGCGAAAGTATTTGTAATTGATGGGCGAATACATAATACAAATAAATTAACTGACTTTCATATACGTATATAACAGTAACTTTGAAACGTGTCCACTTTCCTTTAGAAAATGTAAATTAAGCTTGAGAAGCACTGGATGCCGTCCAAATGTAACGTTTCCAAATTAGGAAACCATTTATGGAGAATGCTTGCCAAAAAGACGTTTTGGTGGAAACAGGTCAAGGTGCAAATGAAATGAAGGCTTTTGACTTGATGGCCTGCATCTCAAAACTCTTTTATCTTTAGTACTTTTACAAGTTGCAGTAAACTGGAAATTTTCGAATTCTCTGGTTGTGGGAAAGGAACACTTGTAATGATATTGCAAACCTGTGGTACGACAATATTGATTCCCTACCCATTCAAGCCCATTGGGATAGGGATCGAGAAGCCTGGGTATCGGAATTTGTGTGTGTCGTCTCAAAAGTTTGCTACACTCGGCATCCCAAAGTTTACAAACTAACCTTAAGGATGAATAAGAGTGAATATCGTTATTATTCAATTTGCAGAATTTAATAATCCTTCGAACAATCAATGGAATTAGGAATGGTTGCTGGTTTCCAGTTAAGGCAAAACTGTCCATTTTGCTATCTTTTTTATTTTCCGTAAGTTTACTGCATCTCTGATGATCCATTTTCAGTTGAATACACAAACCTATTTTAAATAAAAATATTGATTAGTTTTCCAACTTGTATTAAATATTTAGGATGGCGTTTATTTTGACGAAACATCAAGATAGGCAGAATTTATTTTATTTTGCTTACATTTATTTTTAAATAGGTTTTTAGTTATTTCTGCTCTTCTAAAATAATTAAATCTTTGGAAAAAATAGCTAGAAGTTTCGATCTTGTTTGGCTTTTCTCTGAAGTACATGTACACAGATGCCGCAGGTTTGTGTATTGTATTATGGTGTGAAAATGCAATGCATCTAGTATTTCCTAGGCAACATATGTACAAACAAGACCATGTGATAAACGCGTTCTAAGGCTATGCAGAGAGAACATATTTTTTGCACTTGTATGATGTCAATGAGTAGGCAACTGTATTTTGAATACATATAATTCTGAATAAGCTTTACTCATCAGCTCAATTTGAGTTCTAGTGTTGCTGGTTTTGACTTTGTGTTCATTTTAGCGTTCCCTCTTCGTGTTTTATCAGTGCATGTAAACTTGGATTTGTTTAATTTTCTTATTTTCAGTAATACATGGTAATATGAATTATGTTTTCGCTTTACAATTTAGAAATGTGGAATTATCTTCAAACATAACTTAATAAAATTACTTTCAAATTCAATTCTAATTACTTAAAATAATCCAATATGATCATGTTTATCATAATAACAACCTGATCTTAAAAATATAGGGCTCACCATGACAAAAAGTAGTATATTTCACAGTATGTATTTATAAAATTTCATTAGTAATCAGCAAATTGCTTTCAACATACGCTGCCAGTAATAAAGCATCATTTGAATTAATTTTAAATATCATTTTAAAGGGATTTTCTAGTCAGCTCCCGGAATATTTATTCATATTAAAGAAGTTGTTATATAGCAACACAAGTTGTGATTGTAGAATGTTGTGCTCATCTCTCATAAACTAATGAAAACTTTCTTCAAAACGTTTTGCTATCATTTGTAACAAATGCGTCTTCGTTTGTTAAATTTTTATTACATATCTGTTTTTCTTTAGGCTTTCCTATAAACTGACTATGAGTTTAAGAAACATATACCATAACAAAATAAGTCACACAGTATTTATCCATAGAGGTTTTCTTAAAAGGACCGCTCCGTTATCTGGTTCCCCAAGTAATAGCTTTTACTTGTTTATCGGATCGAGTCCACTACTAAAATCAAGTTTTAATGCAAAGTTTTCATTAAGTGGCAATAAAATGTCATGTAATTTTTGGACATGTGTGCGTCATATCAGTTCACTTAACATATTTGCGTGTTAGTTCTAAAGTATTTGTTCTAGATTGTAAACCTAAACTTCGTAGTAAAACAAAAAACTGAAATAAATGTAAAAGTTTATGGTTTTGTTTATTTCGCTGAATAGCAGGAAGATAACACATTTTCATGACAAGTTTTTTAGCAGAGATCCTCAAATTCAAATCATATATCAGAGTCATATTTCAAAAACGGGTTACACTTTTCAAGTGAATATAAAATGAATAAATATTCTATTTTATTTCTACTCACACTTCCAGGAATACTAGTTTCTCTTTTAACGTACATATTTTTCTGGGTACTTTTTTCTGGCATAATCCATTCCCAAGTGGAACAGCAAGTTAGACTAGTGCAAGGTTCAGATACGTGGAACAAATGGAGGGAAGCTCCAGTCCCAATATACTTGACATTTTACATCTTCCACGTAACCAATCCAGATGAAGTGGAGTCGGGAATAAAGGCAAAACTTGAGGAGAAGGGACCATATGCGTACAGGTGAATTTTCATATTGCATACTTCGCTAATTGAAACAAAATCTTTGGCTAATTTGGTAAACATATGTATTTGTCGTGGTTTCAGGCAAAAACGTGTAAAAGTTGACATCAAACAGGATAACGGGAAAAATACTGTAAAATATCGTGAGGTCAGAACGTACTTTTTTGATCAAGAAAAATCGGGGAATAATACGGAAGACGATTTGATAAACATTCTGAATATACCATTTGTGGTAACAGAAAGTTAAATATTTAAGTCGGTTAATAAAAATAATGAAATGTCGGTTAAGGTAATTATAAAAACACTCTACCCAATTAAGGGAGTCATTCACGCGGTACTAAAAATGCTACCTTTGGATCTGATTGCTGGGATTATTGGAAATGTCATTTTACAAGATGAGCCATTGATAAAAAGGGATGTTAAAATTAGAGAACTGCTGTTCGAAGGCTTTGACGTTACTAAATATACAAATAGCTTGTTGCGTCGTCAATTACCGAAGGAATTTTCTGGGGGACGATTTGGACTTTATAAAGGGGTAAGATTTAAATAAGTTTAAGGGATTCTTTTTTTAATCCTATTGAAAGTAAATTTGTTTTTTTTTTTAGAAAAACGGAACAGCATCTGAAATATGGGAGGTATACACTGGAGTTGACAGTTCCGCTGATTTTGGGAAAATAAAAGCTTGGAATGAAAAACCTGATTTAGGGTTTTGGCAAAAATTTAGTGACTGTGACAAAGCGACGGGAACCGATGGAACTATATTTCATCCATTTTTGACCAGGGACTCCTTACCACAAGTTTTTAGTAATGATATTTGTAGAAGCGTGTTTTTGAAATATAGCGAGGATATGGAACATCTGGGAATACCGGGATATAGGTTTGTTGCTCCAAAAGAGGTTTTCGATGATCCTCGTGTTAGTGAAGCAAATAGATGCTATTGTCTGGAAGATGACTTAGAAAAGTGTCCTTATGCTGGCGTGCTACCAATGGAATCTTGTACACAAGGTAAAACAAATAAAAAAGTAATGAATTTCTATAAATTTTAATGTAACTAAAATATTTAATTAGCTCCAATTTCGGCATCTCCGCCACATTTTCTGTATTCGGATATTCGATATTTGGATGACTCGGGTTTGGACCCACCAGATATAGAAAAACATCAAACGTTTTTGGATTTCGAACCGGTAAAACATTTTAAAGAAAATATATATTCTACTTTTAAAAATGCTAATTTTTTGAGATTTTTTCAAAGATGACTGGTTTAGTACTCAGAGCTCATAAAAGGCTTCAAATAAATTTGCAAGTTGAATATAACCGGAAAGTGAGAGCACTTCAACATTTGACTAAGGACAAAGTGATTTTCCCAATATTTTGGGCTGATGAAGTTAGTCTTAAAGAAATTATATTTAAATGAATAGGTTATCAATTTAAATAAGTTTCTGTTTTAAATTTTCCATCTCTTCTGATATTTGTAGAGTGCTGAGGTAGACGAAAAACTTGCGGACGAGCTAAAAAGTATGTTGTTCACCCCAGTGGAAATTGTAGGCGTGGTCAAGTGGGTCATACTAGCCTTTGGAATAAGTTTTATCATTGCGGGAGTATTTGTATCAATTCAGAGGTACAACTTGTTAGGAAAAAGGGACCCTAATGATAAGGAAAAGAAACGCAATGATTCATCCAAGTCATCTGGGCATAACCGTACGTCGTCATCAAGAAGTAAACGAGGATCATCTAAAGTTAAAGCAGAGGGGAGCAAAGATAAAAGAGAAAACTTGTCCTCTCCATCAAGTATATCGATTAGTTATATTGACGCTGGTCAAATACCTTAGTTTGAAATGGGTAACATTTTTTAGTATTCGAATTAAAGCTGAACTTGAATACTTGGTTTTAAAATGTAAGTAGAATTCAGATTAGTAGGTCAATTTAAAGTAGGACAAAAATACAGTTTAAACTAGTACATCTCTAAACAGCTTGTAAAATGCTAAATGAACACTTATATTGGCTACCGCAATAATTACCCGTTTAAATTGTCTAAATTTGTTGTGTTCTTTAAGTAAACGTATCTATCACGAACATACCTATTACGATTTCGACCCAGTTTAAAGCTAAGATTGAGTAAAATCAAATATTTACATTTATTGCTGTCAGAACTTTGCACGTAAAAGCTTCAACTTGTATGTATGTTTATCTTTAATTAAATTATTTATCCTTGTTTTCAACTAGCGTATATATATCTAGTTGATATACAAAATCAAATTTATCTACCAAACCAAATATTCGATCAATCTCTAAATTAATTATTAAAAAGTTACTAGTTTCTCTCATACAAGACCAGATTCAAAGCATACCAATAATAACAAGAAAATTATGTAAGAAACTAGGTTACACCTTCATCACAAGTAAATTTACTGATTGGGTGATACAAAATTATTCCAGTTTTAAAGGAGAATCGAATTAAAAGTAATTAGCACAGAAAAACATTATTTTGATATTAGACCACGATTTTACATGTCGCCTGATGAACATCTGCCGCTTTGTAATTTCTTTTGATACCAAAATGTTGTACGGTTTCAAATATCTTAAATTGGAATTTCGACTTTGCTTTGACTGACCCAAGATGCACTTGTGCAGCAATTTTGAAAAAAACAAGAATGATAAACAGACAATCTATAGAAACAAGTGAAGATAATAGGCATGCAAATGCTTATTTCTTCCAAGCAGTGGAACAATACATTCGTCAACTAGCTCGAATTGATTGTGATTTCTACTTTGTCTAATACACTTTAACTTAACTAAGATAAATATATTTAAACGTAAGCCTAATAAAAAAATATCTACAAAATAGTTCACTTTTAGACAAATCACTATTTTATATATTTACTATCCTGTTTCTATCCATTAAAAATATTATTATCAATTGTAGTATAAATATATAAGTAATGATATCGAAAACAAGATAATTTAACGATTGTAAATTTATGTATCTACGATAATCGAGTTGTGAAAATATACAGTTTTGTAGTAACTTGTAATATTATTAAACAACTGATTTGTCCAATTCCCTACATACATACATATGTATAAATGCAAAAAGCCAAAAACTGCAAAACTTTTAAAGTTAATAGAATATATTTCAAAGTAAGTCCAATTTCAGCAAATACTGCACGGTGATCCAGTAAACCAGTTAGTTCTTGGGGGATAAAGGTGCATTAAGGAAAATAATACGAATGGTATATGAGCAACGGCTTTCACAATTTCTTTCCTTTCGTCCAATGGAACCTTTAAAACAGATAGATATTTCCAAATTCATTAAATCACTTTAGTTAAAACTACAAAATAAAACCTTAATGATAAATTATTTATTTACAAAGCTTACCTGAAAATTAGCTATTTTGAGAGACGTCAAGTTTTCCACTTTCCCAAATCCATCCCTAAACAGCTCCCCTTATAAGTTTACTCCTTTCAAGTTGAACAATAAGTCCAGCATTTGTAAACCTTAGAAACCAAACAAACCAAAATTGAATATTTAGAAGAAATCCAAAAACTATTACGTTTTTTTAAAGATTACCAACTTACTTTTTACTTTGCTTATATTATCGGTGATAATTTCATTCCACCTGTTCCCTTCTTTATCCTCTTCAAAATACATGCCTATTCGAATCCTAACATTTTCCACTTTTTTCCAATCGTCTGCCAACGACCTTAAAAGACATTCCAAATCGTCTGCCCCTGCCACCGCCAAATCCACTTTCACCAAATTTCCCAGCCCTTTACCCAACTGTTCAATATTGCCAACTCCCACCATATCATCAATCCTCAACTCCTTAAGACGATGCTCTAACAAATCACACTGCTCCAGTTCTCCACAAAACGAGTTCAATGCCCTTATCGCTAAATAACTTGGCTCGTCATTGTAATTATCCTCATCGATAAATCTACAAATTTCCAAATTTGGGCAATTCATCAATAGCAAATTTCCTTCCAAAGGTAACATGCTTATATTCCTGTGTACAATTTGTTTTAGATTTGGAAGTCGTGGCATCTTAAAAACTGGAGGTATCATCCCACCCCTTAGTGCATACTCAGCTGTACCAAGTTCTAACATGTTGAGTGTATCTGCACACCCTTTCAGTAAACCATTAAGGTATTCAATAGAGTCCCCAAATGGAATTAAATTGTGCAAAATGAAAACTCTCAATGGACACTTGAAAATCGACAGGGTTTTTAAACAAAACGGGTCCCTTCCGGTGAAAACGTAATCTTGGAACTCCAAATGCTTCAAAGATGACCTTAGCTTACTGGGTTGATACAGAAGAAATAAAGTTAATTCCCGACACTGCTGCCAAGTGTACAGTTTCTCAACTACAATTTTCTGTAATGGGGCAGCCCTTAAAATAAGTCCCAAAATGCCCCAGTCAATCATCCGATTAGGAAAGTAATCACTTGAATCAAACATTGAATTAATCTTCTCGTCAACGTTTTCGGGTAGGTTATCTATCTGACCCGTTTCGATCAGCTGGTAAAATAACGCATCCCTCTCATTATCAACGTGCTTATCTGGAAGCATATTCACCAAACTGGAAAAGTGCTTGTGGCATCTTGCTATCACTTTCAGATCTTTACGGCGACTTTGATAGAAGCTGTCGTCAGTATTGTGGGGACACTCCGAAAACTCACCACTTAATTCTTCATCATCCACAGAAATGATTAGGTTTTTTAGACTAGCACATTTAAACGAGCCGTTAAATTCCCGAAAACGTTCACTGTTTCCCTCACAGATGTAAAGTAAGCTGGATAAACATAGGATACCTGATAGGTGTAGTGTCTCCAAATTTGGGCACCATGAATCCAGCACATTTGCCAAAAATACATTTTGATGGGTACAGTTTAATGGGCTTGAGTAGTGAAGACTTTTCACTTGACTGCCCATAACTTTAAACCAACGGATAAGCTTGGCATCCTCGATATCCTCACAGGTTTCACCGGTGACCTTGATATTTTCGAATTGTGGTGTTTCCGGATATGGTGACTGGTATTGATAACCAGCGTATTTATGACTGCGGTTCCATTTCCAACCGAGACCAAAAGGATAAGTGGCTAGAATGCGGGCTAAAGGCATTTCAGTTTCTTGCCTTACAAATTTACTGACTTCCAGATCCCATATTTTACATACCAATCGCAAAGTTGGAAAAAATTTGGTATGCTTTTCATCCTGATCACCTTTACAAAAGATGAGAACTTTTTTCAATATTAATGTATTCAGAAGCGGATGTTCTTTATGACTACTTTGAGAGTCCTCGTTTTCTTGGTTAGTCTCATTATTTTTCTTCTTTTTGGGAGCCATTTTACCTTTGCTTCCAAAAATGAATCGATTTATGAATTATATTTTTCCAATTACTTTTTCAAATTAGCTCTAAGTTTACCCAAAACTAATCTTTCAACCAATTTCAAAGATACACTTGATAGGAAGATGAAAGTTCTCGTACGAATTTAGTGACTGCACTTATAATACCAAATAGTTTATGTGTATCTGTGAACATAACTGTATCATAAGATTACTTGTGCTGTTGGCATAGCAGAAAGCCTAACCTACTGACATATATACCGCTTGTCTCGTTTTTACATTCACTTCGTTTTTTTTTTCCTTTTCTGTCCAGTCGAAGTCAACACACATCCCAAAGAAAATCCATATATGCTATGCATGCTTATGAGAAAAATGTATTTTCCCCAACTAAAAAAAGTATGATTATCAGATTACATATTTATTCGTTCACAAAGCGACTCATCGCATATATGTTCATCACTTTTAAGATCCCTACTTGTCAATAAGCTAAAAATGCAAAATCATTTTTGAACAAAAAAAATACCATGCTTTTTTGTAGGACAAAAAGCTAAAACGCATTTTTACCCAAGAAACTTGAGCTGCCATGAATATCTTTACTGTTTAAAAATATGCATATATATACGAGCCAATTACGTAGACATTCAGCTTGAGTTTAGCTCTTTATTTATCTTGATACGTGTTGATATTACATTCCAAGTTGAAACGTGCATACGTATGCATTGCATAGTAAACTTTTATTACAATTTTTTTTTTACATTGATCATGACCAGGCTGAATTATACGCATATAAACTTGCTGGATAAACTGGTATCATAAAACTAGTAATTCAACCGTATCACCAAAGACATATAAAAGCTTGTATGTTTAATCGTATTTGTGTTGAAGCAACCGTCTATTTGTTGCATAGTCTCAAAATTTATATGGGCTGTCAAAATATTTAATTTATATATTTAAAAGTCAAACTCGTGATGATACTGAGTAAAAACTGTAGTTTCTATGATGACGTCAATAGAATTAAATAAAAAAGATTACGAATGAATCATCGTAACTCTAAAGAAATAAACTTATTGCATTGAAATTGTTCATTATGTTGTCAAATCTAGCGGTTTATGGTTAGATTTAAGAAATGAGATTTTAGAAAATATTTATGCGATACAGTCAATAAAATATTTACTTTTTGCAAAATAGCCACGATCATAATTATTTATTTAATTGAACGACAAGGTATTTTGATTAAATGAAATATAGTACATGTTACTTGTATTTTCCATAGCATATCCACATTTGATTGTACTCACCATAATGATTTTGTAAAATGAATGTGCTCAAGCACAAAGAAATAAAACACCAAATAATTATATATTTTTCAAAGTTTCCAAACAGTTATGGAATAATAATATATGGAATGAAAATCCATTTCATGTTTGTAATAGGTAAAAAAAACACAAATGCCGTGATGCTAGGCTTTTATAAAATATTTCATATATTTTCTATGCTATATATTCCGTCTTTCTCGGTAACCGTTAGTTACAAGCATTGGCTGTCACGTTGGTTATTGTTTTGTGCAAATCTTCTACCGTAACGTGCATTTGTATTTCCTCCACCGGTTGGTTTAGGGGTAGTTCTTGCGGTGGTACTCTTATAGGTAGTTCTTGCACCAGTTGGCTTAGGGGTCGTTCGTGCACCAGTTGGCTTAGGGGTCGTTCTTGCACCAGTTGGCTTAAGGGTCGTTCTTGTACCAGTTTGGTTAGGTGTAGTTCCTGCCCCAGCTGGTTTAGGGGTTGTTCTTGCAGTGGTTGATTTAGGGGTAGTTCCTGAACCAGTTGGTTTAGGGGTTGTTCTTGCAGTGGTTGGTTTAGGTGCAGATGCAATACTGCTCCAAGTCATTCCCTTGCTTGTTGGTTTGGATTGACTGGTCCCTCCAAGCGATGGGAATTGATCATCCGATGAAAAGCTAATAGGAGTGGTTGTCGTTCTTGGAGTTGAAGTAGTAGTTGGCTTACGAGTTGTAGTGGTTGTCGACCTTGTTGTGGTGGTAATCAAACGTGGCGGGGGAGTTGGAAGATTAGCTTTTGTTTGAAAGCCCTCCCATGCATCTCTCCACATGTCATGTTTCCTTAAGTGTCCTTGCTCATTGTCCTGATATTTATTGATTTTAGCAAGTCGGTCGTTTGTCACTGCTGGAATTTTGCTAATTGCTTGATGAGCCAGTGATGTGATCTCACCGTTACCCTGGGAATATGCAGAGTTGAGCTGTTTTATAGTATTTTTAAAAGCTACAGGATATGTTGATCCTCCCAATTGAGGAAA